>JACGTJ010001600.1:19884-31418 GCA_014858695.1 Chrysomya rufifacies | reverse complement strand
AATATATATATTTTTTACTAATAATTTTGTTTAACTTTTTCATTTTAGGTGGTTAGTGGTTCATATTGGACCGGTTTTAAACCATATGGAATGACTACAATGTATCGAAATGTTCAGAATATTGTAGTAAGACTACATGGTCAATACAAAACTGAAGATATTCATAATAATAAAAACGATAAAGCATTATTGTTAAATTGTCATTTTGATACAGTTCCTGGCAGTTCTGGAGCTAGTGATGATGCTGCTAATTGTGTTGTAATGTTAGAAATACTGCGAGTTTTGTCACGTAGCGAAAAACGTCTTAAACACTCTTTAATATTTTTATTTAATGGAGCTGAAGAGACTGGTCTTCAGGCGTCTCATGGCTTTATAACAAAGCATAAATGGGCATCGGAAATAAAAGGTAGTAGTATAAGTTTTTTTTATATTTTTATGAAAATAATAAAAAAGTAATGTTTTAATTTTTAAAAATAAGCATTTATAAATTTGGAGTCTGTGGGATCGGGAGGAAAAGAACTCCTTTTCCAGAGTAACCGGAATAATTCCTGGCTTTTAAAGGTAATTCATATCGGTAAAATTTTAGAAAATTTGTAACATTTTGAATTCAAGTATTATCATTTCTTTCTTAAGTATTTTTTCGATTTTTTTCGCATAAATGTTGATAACTTGGTTAGTTTTTTAAAACTAACTAACTTTCTTTTTAGAAAAATTAAAACTTTTTTAACAAAAAATTAAGTTTATTGTTGTGGGGTTTAGCTTTTTTCTATGATCATTTAAAGTGGCATAGATCATACCATGTGAAAAACTTACAAAGTCATTGAGATTGTGAAATGTTTTACATATATAGATACTTTAACTTGTGGTTGTATTAGTAGCAACTTTTACTGCTTATAGCTCTTGAAAATAAAAAATCTGAAATTCTAAACAGTGTCAATTAAGAAGGCCAGTGATTAGGTCAATTGGAAGGGGAGTCACAAGGTATTCCAATAGTGGTCTTAGTCCAATAGAGATCTTTAGTATATTTGGAATGCATAACTTGAAAAGGGACATTCAGCAGAGAACTAAGTGATAGACTTGTTAGTTTAAATATTATATTGCATGACTTTTAAATTCATTTTTATTTTTTTAAATTTTTAAGGAAATTTTTTAATAAATACAAAATGTCTTCCTACAATTTATTTACATATTTGATAGTAAAAAATAATATTAGTATAAAAAAAAGTTAAGTATAATTCTAAATAAAATTTTGTTTACAGATGTATGGTAATGCAGCTCCGCACCCAAGTGCCCAAGTTGCAGCAGAAGAAATTTTCGATTCAGGTCTTATACCATCTGACACGGATTACAGAATATTTAAAAATTTTGGAGGATTACCGGGTCTTGATTTCGCTCATATTATAAATGGTCAACGTTATCATACAAAATTCGATTCAATAGATTATTTACCAAGTGGTAGTATACAACATACAGGATACAATATATTGGAGTTAACCAAAACTTTAGCGGATTCAGAAGAATTTGGAAATGCCCAAGTAAGTACATAGGTATTGCAAGCATGGATTTCAGTTGTGTTGGACTTGATAATATAATCTTGAAAGCTCCTAATAACCAATAAAGTCTTTAATCGGTCAATTTTGGCAAAAGGCTTTTTTAAACATATCGTTGTCTGTGTGTTCCTAGAATCCACGGAGTCTTTTTATGCCGCTATTATACTCTAATTTTTGCAGGACAGCTTATAAGTGGATTTAAAAAGAAGAATCTGACTAATTATCTTAGTTACAACATATTAAAAGAGTCTCAGAAATATTTAGACAAACAAAAAATTTTCCCGGTTTTGATTTTGACCCTTAGTGTAGACAGAAATTGTTTGCAATTTTGAAAGTTTCAATGTAATACCATCTTTTTATATTTCCCGGTAAATAATGTGTCAACAAAATTTCTATCATGATTCCCTCTTGGTCCTTGTAAAAAGAAAATTTATTTAATTTGCGTCAAACACTTCAATAACATTTAATATTTTTAGCCGATTGCTCCTTCAGATACCTTCCTTTATCTTCAGTTTAACTTGTTACTGATTTTATGAAAACAGGTCATATATCTGACATTTCGTGTACAAAGTTCTTTTGACGAACCCATCCTTTGAATTTAAGCAATTTTATGCATGAGAAATTGCTGATTTTTTCTTGTTTCTATAAGCAAGATCCGATCGGAATTTGTTTAATATAAATTTCTATTGTATCCTGCCTAGTATATGAAAGCTAAGAATTGGTAATTACATCACTAATTTAGCATACTCTCACCTAAATAAATAACCATAATTGTTGCTCGAAAAAAAATCGATTTATGCTCGAAAAAAGTAAATAACCGGTTTGCTATTTAAGATAGATCGGTTCAAATATTTCGGGTTTCCCTTTGAGATCAGTATCAAAATGTACATAAAAAATAATTAAACTTTATTTTCTCTTACAAAAGCTTGGTAAGAACAAGAGGTAACTATTTTTGTTTATTAGATAGTGGTCACGCATTTTGTTTGAAACATTTATCAACTTTGAATGTAGCATAAGTCGAATATAAACAATTAGGACAATTTTTTCTTAATGTTCTTAAATGAAAATATTTTGTATAAAATATTCAAATATAAATTACTTCTATATTTTAGCCTGAATATGATGGATCATCGGTTTATTATGATATATTTGGATTATATTTGGTCAATTATTCTGCAGATTTCGCAACAGTCTTCAATTACATTGTAGTAATTAGTTCAGTTGTATTGCCGTATATAATTTTATCTAGAGCCACGAAAGGAATCAATAAGAAACATTTAAGATACGAAATATTTTTAGGTTTTCTAATTAAGATGATCAGTTTAGTTACATCATGTGGCTGCTGTTATGCTATTGCATATGATCTGGACATGATGGGAAAATCAATGATCTGGTAAGTATAACTTGAGAAAAATATTTTTATTACCTCATATGTTTAGTTAGTATTCAATAACAAGACGCACAGATATTATTTTATAATGTGTAGGCACATTTTCTCCGACACAGTTATAGGCTACTAAAACGATTTTATATAGTTAATCAGAAAACAATGAGATAATATTGTTAATTATCCCTAACATACATAAATCAAATAATAAAATAATTATTTTAGAAAGAAATTTTTTAAAAAAAATCGTTACTTTATTAATTTTACTTTTTACTTTCAGGTATTCAAATACATTTTTATGTGTTCCAACATATTGTTTAGTTACAGTATTTGTTCAAAGTGTAGTACATTTAATTTTTAATCGGAATCAAAAAGTGAGTTTGCTTTAGCTTTAGCTTAATAATTTAAATAATAATTATGATTTTTTTAGACGCCGTTAAGTTTAGCACTGCAAACTCAAGCTCGTTTAATAGGTACCAGCTTCTTTTGGGCCATACTTTCAGCCGCATTGACAGGGGCTGGTATTCGAACTGCATATGCATTAGTTGTACCACTTCTGATAACATTAATAACAAACATAATAACGGGACTACTAAAGTTTGAAAATACCAGTAAGTATTATATAAATTTGTACGACAATATAATGGGAAAAGTGGATTTTGTTCAGTTAAGACATCAAGAAATTTGAATAATGTTCTGAGACGATTTAGTCATATTATGGTGAATCAAAGTTTATACATTTATGTTTCCTCGATATCTCTCGTATGGACTAGCAATAAATCAATGCACTACACGGGGTTATATGCTATACACTTGTGTCTGCAATTGTCAAATTCTATTGCTTTTCTTAAAAACTCCCGTATGTACAATCACCCGCGTCCACATTAATCATTTTTTATACCCTTCACTTATAGTGAATGTTTGTCTTTCCATTTGTAATTTATACATTTTAGATCTAAGACCCCATAAAGTATATCTGAATCGTGGTTTCGAGAAAATTCGAAATATGCATGTCTGTCCGTCCATCGGTTGGTATGTCGTTTATAAAGGCCCCCGAATATAAAGCTATACAATATATATTTGCTATTTAAATTCGGCAGAATCCATTCATTCATGGCGGAGAAATTGAATATTTCGGTTATTTCTATACATACTACGGAGTTGTAGTATGTATAGAAAATCTATAGCATGATTTTTTTTAATTTTTTTTAATCGGTTAGTAAATAGTCGAGTTATCAAAAAACGTTTAAATTTTATTTTATTCATAATAGTTGTATTTGTTTTGTAATTAACCCACATTACCATAAATCTTTGTTTTGGATTTCGTTATAAAAGATAGAGACTTCATTGTTTCACTGAACATTTTATTGATTTTTGGAGAATTTTTCGAATCAATATCTAAACACATTCGACTATCTGGGGAATAAAATAAGCTATTTTTGAAGGATTTTTTTGTGTTAGCCAACTTAAGTGAAGGGTATATAAGATTCGGCATAGACGAATATACCGTTCTTACTTGTTTTTTTATGTTATTTTTTACTCCGGCAATTGATTTGAAAGTACAAAAACTTAAAAAAACGACACAATAATGTCCAACAGTTGAGGTACATTGAAATTTGTTATTAAAAAATACTTAGAAATTATTTTTATAATGAATAACTAATTTTGTTGCCTTTGCTACACACATGTGTGTTTAATTTTTTAATTGAAAAGAAAAATTATCTTTAAGATAATTTCCACACCTGTGTCACTTATTACAACTGTTTCACCAATCATTGAATCCGGGATTTGTTCAGAATCCTTCGCAACATTTATTATATACAAAGAATGCAAATTGCTGTTGCATTTTATTAAAAATTTAAATACAATTTTGTTATTTTCATTATGATATGTAGCACCAGAATCCAAAGCAGAGGACTTTTTTAGTTTCATATACTTACGATAATCTGTTATCAGCTTGTGCCAACTTTACATATTCTACATTGCTTTGAGAAACTTTTCCTACCTTTCGTCTATTTCATGTGATCATTTGTGTGACATTCCCATTGAATCGAACTATATTTTACTTTTTGACTTGTTATGCTGTTGACTTATGGACAATTTGGTCTTTACTTCTGTTTCTTCTTCTTAATGTTAAAAACAATTGTGTAACGAAATCAGCTTCATGTTCATTCATGTTCTTCTTAACTGTCTTACCATGGAAGTGAATGTTTTAAGCTCATTAAGACTGACGGAGAGTTTAATTTGGTATACATATCCGTGAAATTATGTCACAACGGACATACATATGTCAGCAGCGTAAAAAAGTTCTTCCAGTTGTATGTAAATACAACATCTTATAGTGCATATCATGTTTAGTTGTATGTCAAAAAGTTTATATAGCTCCCATTGTACATTTCTAACATCATTTACGGATATGTTTGTTTATCCATGCTTAAAATGCTTTCTGGTTGGCTTAAATTTGTTGCCATTGCCATCATCTGGCTAAGGCTTTGTACATAGCTGACTTTTTATCTCATTATCACACTTCACCGAATGTTTGTTGATACATAACTTATAAAAATCACCGTTGTGATTAGTGTCTGCAACGAACGAACGTAGCTATATCGACACCGAATTTTAACAGCACACAGAATATTAATACCAATTGGGTTCTTAGACAAACCATTTAACATGTCACATGACGGAATTTACATTAAATTATAATTATTTTTATTTTCAGTTCGACGTTGGCTTTATATACATTTAGCTGGACAGTTTCTGGTTGCTGTATGGACTTTGAACTTTTATACCATGGTTGTGGATGTATTTATTTCCACATCTGGACGATCAGGCGGAAAAAAGAATCCAGATGTTATGGTGGCCATAATATGCAGCACATTTACATTCCTCACTACAAGTTATTTAACTCCACTGGTTATCCTCTTTAAAAAATGCAAAAACTTTCTTATCATACTCTTTGCAACTTATATTATAACACGATTTTACTTTATTTCATTTACTCACTACGGTTTTCCATATAAAGACGATAAAAATGGCGATCCTAGAGTACAAAGACATTACATAACGGCAAGTATTCCTAACATAACAATTATATAATCGGTTCAGTTTTTCATAAATTTAATAACAGCATTCAATACGTACGTTATATGATAAAGAGGGGAACATTCGTTATACAGATTCAGGTTTTTGGTTTTTAGAAATGGATCGAAACTCTCGTAAAACTATTGAAAGTTTAACAATGCCCGAGGAACCAATACCACAGGACGAAAATATACTCTGTAAAAGTGAAGTCTTTTGTGGCCTACCGCTACTATCAGTTCGTCAGTTAATTCCAGGGTATGTTTAAAAAATACATTATTATAAAAGACTTTAGAAAATAATGTAAACTATGTTAGACATTTGATGTTATGAACATATTCCATTCCATTCTATACTAATAAATATTGTTGTGATTTAAGGGGCTTTTGGGTACCTGGTCCAGCGCCAGTCATAAGAGAAATTGGTCATCTTAAATTAGTTTTTCATGAAAAACTGTCGTCAAGTCGTCACCGACTACATTTAATGATAACTGGAAGTTATCTAATGTCGTTAAAGATACGCCCGAAGGAATCTGTCCAACTCGAAAGTTGGAATTTAACACCACGATTGCCACCAGAGACGGTTTACAACAAACAAAAATGTTATTTTGTAATGATAACACATGGATTAGAACATGAAGCGCTTAATATTACACTGACCCTTAAGGTATCAATACTTTTTTTGGTATAATTTATTATTAATAACTATTTCTTTTAAATTGCAGACTGTTGAGGAAGATTTTAAACGTTCATTGGTTGATATCACACTAGTTACAACACATTTCGAGTATCACAAAGAACACACAACGATATTTGCAAATATGCTGGCTAAACTTCCCAGCTGGGCCTATGCTGTTCCATCTGTGGCTTCTCTTAAATCGTGGACTTTTTGAATTCTAATTGTATTGTTTTGTAAATTACGATGATTAGAATTCGCCCAAATTATTACACAAAATTTACAATATTAATAACATTGGTATATAGAAAAATCTTCCTTATATGCTTAATTCAATAAAAGGGCATTTTTGCCTATATTTATTTAAATTTAAATTATCTTCAAAGTCTAAAAAAAAAAACAAAAACTTTTTTGTGAACAAATTTAAAAAAAAACAATGACTATTATATTTACAAATTAATAATAATCAATAATTGTATTAATCAACTGACAATAGATCAGACTTAAACTCATTATTTTAAGAAGTATTATAGTAATCGGCATTAGTGAATAATATATATTATATAACATTTGTAAGTATCAACAATATTAATATTTTTAATTGTATCTTTAGTAGGTTTTATTTAGTAATGGTTCTCAACTTTAACTCTAAAATAACGCCATCGCTAAAATACGCCCTTTTTCAAAATGAGTCGACGAAATGTAAATTTTGAAATATAATCAAGGTTGAGTATCGGTATAACTAATATAACATTATAAATATACCAATTACCTCTAAAATACCATTACCGATTTAATAAAAAAAGATGTGTTTGCTGAATTTCGATACATTGTGCATTCAATTTTCAATACGTATCATACTTTTTTTAAATATATATATTTATAAATTTATAAAATTTTTATAAAAATTAAAAAATACTTTTAATGAAAAAATAAAGTCTCTTTTATAACGGCTTCGCATACCCAAAAAATTACTTAATAAATATTGACCGATTTGAAAAAATCCAAAAATTGAGATTGGAAAAAATGCATGCTATCGATTTGTAGAAAAGCCAACTTTGCAATGAGAAATCGCCTATTTTGTTTCCGTTAAATTGTTGCATAAAACTCCTGAAAAAAAATTAAGAACATTTTCAGTGAAACAATGAATCTTTATCTTTAATAACGGTTTCACAAATCCAAAACAAAGATTTTGGGTAATGTTTTTTATTACAAATAAAAAATTAATAGTTTTTGTAACAATAATTCGAATATCTGTTAACCGATTTAAAAAATGATAAAAACAAAAAAAATGCTTTCGATTTATGGAGGGTCCGAGACTTATATAGAAATTGAACTATTTTGAAATAATTAAAAACGTTTTATTGAGAATATCTAGGATATTAATGAATGAATTTCAATAGCAATATTCTCGAGATTCTAAGAAGACTTTATTTATTACTTCTATTACCATAGGCGAAAAGCATAATAAAACAATCGATTTCAGGTAGTTATAAGCTTTATATTATTATAATCTTTGGAAGGTTTTGTTTTTTGAAGTAAAGAGCTTAACAAAAAAAAAAATATTAAAAATTCATTCACCTCCAATCTTTGATATTCACAGTCAAATCACAATATTAGAGTTAATCTATCCAAGAACGTATAATAAGTAAATAAGTTTGTAACATAAACAATTTTTAAACACCCATCTTAAAGTATACCATTTGACTGAGAATCACTTTTTGATTCAATTTAACCATCTCTGTACGTCTAGATGCAATTAGAACAACTTTTATTAGTAAGTTTTTTTTTACAATAACCCTACTAAATATTAACCGATTTCAAAAATTGAAATTAGAAAAAAATTGATGGAATCGATTTATAAAAAATACGACATTTTGGAGTTCGGCATCCAAATATACGATGAGAATTCGCCGATTCTATTTTTTCTTCGAATAATCTGTGGTGTTGGTAGCACAGCTGAAACTGAATTAATATAGTTTATATTAATTCAATAGCATCTACATTTTTAAATTAATAAAGTTGTTTTTTCTATTATATTTCAAATAATAGAGAGTTTATTCATAATAATTTTTATTTTGGAAACCCCAAATATTACATTTTTCTCTTTATAAACTAAAACATATTAATCTAATTCATCAACAAACTGAGACGCAATTTCAGCTAACAAATTGTCTTCATCGTCTTCAATGCTATTAATCTCGATGATTTTTTCTGCTACATCAATTCCCCTATCATTTCCCATACCATCTTCATTGATAAGCTTTTGTTTTTTCGTGACAGGTTCCTCAATATTGTCTTCAGTGCACGAATTTTCTTCGTCAACCTTAGTAATTTCTCCATCGTCTTCCACACGCAATACAATCTCAGGTGATTTAGGCATGTTGTCATTGCAATTTGAATAGGTAAGCTCTTCATTAGAATTATTTTCTTTTTCATTTGATGAGAATTCAATATTATCAGTCGATGATATAATGTCTGCTTCATCGGTATTATCGCTAACATTAATAACAATTGATTCTGTAGATTCATTTTCAATAGATTCATTATTTTCTGAAGATTGATGTTCATTGTTATCAATTTCATTATTAGATATTAAATTATTTGAAGCATTTAGATTTGTGGAATCAAGGTTAGCAGTTTCATCGTCATTAACGGTGTTAGTATTACTAAAACTAATTCCGAATTCATGTAATAAATTTTCCTGTCCCATCTTTATAAAAGTGTTGCGTATATCACGAGCTTCAATTGCGAACAGAAGACTTTCCTTTTGAGGATGAACCAATTTTTCAAGATTTTTTATTATATGCCAGCAATGAGTGCGGACTTTAACACTATCATCACGTGTAAAAACAGTTTGAATAATTGCTAATACCATTTCAGTTGGAGGTGGACAAAAATGATGCGGAGTCATAACTATAGCAAATAACACATTGTAAATTTCTAAGCGGCAATCTATGTTGCTATATAAATGACCTGGCTTAAGGGGCAATTCGTATAGTACAGCACAAATTTGTGTAATATTTATTTGCATCATCTGTAAAAAAAATATATATATAAAATTATTTATTAATTTATTAATTCAAATAATGTTGATTCTACAAAAAAAAATAATAACTCTAAAGAGGGAATAATATAAATGTTTAATTAAGAATTCTGTTCACATTTTTGCACAGTCTATTTCTTCGTTTGGGTAATTAATACTTCGTTAGGATTTATTTTACTCCCTATTTTTTTTTTAATTATAGATCGTGAAGACATTTAAAATTAAAATAAATTTGTATTTATTTAAATAATTTTTTGAATTTATTTTATTTTTTGAACGATATTAAATTTTTAATTGTTTTTGTCCATTAGACAATTTTATAATCGCTTCAGATGCGGTCATCACATTTAATGCGAATTTTAAAGGATGTAAGTATAAAGCTCATACTAGTTACTCCTTAGAACTTCATAGTCAAGAATTATTGCTTTTTTTGGGGATCAAGAACCAACTATTCAACAATGTCAGATGTATTTAAGAATTTCTGATGAATAGAACTAGACGATGTCGAATCGACAACCGGAAAGTATTCCGCGGTATACAATACTTCATATACCGTTCTACAAATCAAGCTAATGGTACATCTATCTTAAATCAGAGTTCGATTGAATTGGCTTGGAATAGCCAGAATTTATGACTCTGTCTTTCAACATGTTCCTCGTTCATCTTATTACTCGTTGATCAGTTTCGAGGACACTTTTGCAAATAAATGTTCAAAATATTCTAATGATTTTAACTTCTCTACAGAATTTTACGTTCACATAATTGTGCTATACGTTGAGAATCAAAAAACTAGTATCAGAAAATTAGAACACATGTAAGGGTCTTAGACGAATATTTTTAAATTTTTTGTTGGTGGGTATAAAATAATATTCAAGTGTGCTTAAATAATGTTATAATGAAATTGTAGAATCCTTAGATAAATAGAGAAATATCAAACTCAAAGACCAAACCTAATTTTTGCAGAAACCAAAGTTGTATTTTCAAATTGTATTTTGTTTTTGTAATTTAGAATTTATTTAGTAAATCTTAATTTGTTCTTGAATGCATCTCGTATAGACTTTGTAAGCAACATGAAATGTTTGGATATTATTTTAGATAATAAGCTTACTTTTAACCCTCATATTGATACGTTGAGTTCTAAAATTTTTGCAGTTTTGCGAAAAAATTCATTCATCAAATCTATATTTTCCATTTCATATCAAGGTTCGTATTACGTGGGCTTAGTTGTTGTCTCATATTCTATATGGGTTTGAAGTATTTAATTTTTTATTAATATCGTTATACGCTTTGTGTATTGTACACGTCGTGAGCACATATCTCAACATTTTATTCTTTTTTTTTTTTTTTTGATTCACTTTCAAATATTGCATTATATTTTGCAATCTATTGTTTTTCTACAGAATAATTAAGACTTCTAAACCTTTGTCTTTATATAGGATCTTTGATTTCTTTAGATCGACTAGAAATTCCCAAATTCTAATTCCTAAAATTTGCTGTTATTTTTTTGATAAGTCCTTTAGAGTAAGATTTGCATGTTGGTGGAATTTTAACCTGTTCTTTCCGCGTTTTTTCGCAATCTAATAACGTTTTTAAATTAAATTTGTTACAATTATTTACTAGCCAATTGTAAGCTTAAATTTAATTCTTTTATAAGAATTGGTAAAAATTTTATATTTTTTGTATAATTTTTTATTTTTTCTTTTATAAAACCTTGAAATCTGGTGTCGCGTTTCACTATTTAAATACTCTTTATTTTGAGAAATTTGTTGCTGCTGTAATGGACTTTGTTGTTTTT
>JACGTJ010001600.1:0-10313 GCA_014858695.1 Chrysomya rufifacies | reverse complement strand
CAAATTTTACTACATATTAAGGATTCTTATGGTTTTGTACTTCAATAGACAAAAAGTAAAAAAATAAAAAAATGTTTGCCTTGTATCAATTAATCATGTCAAATATTACCAATTTATCAAATTTTACTACATATTAAGGATTCTTATGGTTTATAGCACATTCCGGGAGATTATTTGTTTGGAGACTATGGATTTAAATTTGGTACATAAGTAAAAAGTTACGCATAAGAAATTTTATTAAATTATAACGTATTTAAGCGAGTTATGTGCTTAAACTTTCTTCATCATGACCAGTTTCAACACACTTGGTCGTTGTATTAAAGCATTTATTTATCAATGCCAAATCTTGGGTATCTTAACCCATAAAATTGCGAACGTACCACCATATTAAAAGTTTTTATTTTGGTAGAACAATTACGTACGGACTATGGGATATGTTTTAGGTTTCCAAATTTCATTAGATTTTATGCATAAATTTTTCCACCTAAAACAACATTTCCGGAAGACATTTTTATGGAGGTGGTAAAATAATGGATCGATAAACAACTATAATTTTTCAAAACAAAACATAGTTTTATTAAGCTTTATTAAACCTTCAAAAAAGCGACCTGCAGTCATCCGTCCAGCCAGGCGGATGGTTTGAGGACCATCGTGAAATCGACTTCTGAGTACACCTGCTATCCACTTGATGATATCAAATTTTCTGTCCAGTGAGTAAATGTGCGTGTATTTTAGTTTGAATATCATCTGCTTTATTTTATTATTATTATATATTTTTCTTGCAATAGAGTATTAGTTGCCTATGTTTTACCAAACATTTCGCTTTACCAAAAATACTGCTTTTGGTTGTATACTTACAGGCCCTATTGCAAAACCGATTTATATATATTCGACTAGAGTGGAAGGTTTTTTCTAAATGTAATTTAAATAATATTTTAAGTTCTGAAAAAATTTGTGAGGAAAATTATCAGAAAGCCACTCCGGGAAATTCTCGGCTTCTGTGGCATCCGTAGCATATTTATTAAAGTAAGAAAAAGCCACTATCATATATCATGAGTGTTTTACGGACTACTTACGAAAGTTGACATAATATGCTAAAACGTCAAATTATATTACCATATGGTAAAAAGTTTTAAATTTGACCTTCTATAGAAAGTATAATCTAAAAAATATACATTAAACAAACTTTCCTGCATTGCGCACTAGAATTGAGGAGGTCTGAATTCGCGTCCTCATTGTCCCATTTCCAAAAATGCAGATAAACTTTTGGTTTTTACCCCATGTAATCTTTGAAAATTTCTGGCTGTAATCACATCCAACTGATGGAAATATATTTTATATTCAGCAGCCAATGCACATCAGGAAACTTGCAATCTTTGAAAATTTCTGGTCCCTTTAAGTACGCTATAATCACATCCAAATAACCAAAGTACGTTACGTAAACATAAATTTTTATTCGATACCTGCCCAATTCCTTTGGAATAAACTACAAAATTTGCTGCAAGTTCGATACTTGCTCAACGTTGTTTTATTTCATGAAAAGAAGTTCTTGTCACAACACATTTGAATGGTTGAACCACTATCAAATATTAGTTTTTCTACTACTACAACTTGTTTTGATACCATTTAACATCACGTGCAGAGAGCTTTTACTATTTTTACACTCTAGAGTCAACTTACTTTTAAAAATTTACTTTCCTATCTTTAGGATTATTCATAAAATGTTATTCTCTATCTATTATTCTACCATTAACTTTATATTTAAACCTTCCAAGTTGGTATATTGTCCCTTGATTCTATTGTAATTACAAAATTTTCATATTTCTCTGATAGACTGTTCAATAAAATAATTAATAAAAGCTCTTGAGGGATTCTAAAATACTCTTTTATCGATTTTTGATGCTCTATATATACTGATTTGGTTTCATTTCCGTTGCAAATAGGATTTAGGATTTTTCATAAACAGTTTTATAGATATTCCCTCCTTTTTACTCTTCCATTAACTTTATATTTAGACCTTCCAATATTAATATATTGTCGCTAGTTCTATCGCATTTACAAAATCTTAATATTTCTCTGATATATTGTTTAATTAAATAATTAATAAATGATCTTGAGAAATTCTAAAATTTTCTTTGTTTGATTTTTCAATAATATTATTAAATTTTGTTTGAGGCTCTCATTTAGACTGATTTGGTTTCATTTTTTCTCAATAATTTTTGGAACAGAAATATCGTGCGAACTGGACTTTGTGATGAAACTTCTTAAATTAGCCATGTCATTCTTGTTTCAGTTAAAAATATATAACTCAGTAATTTTATCTTTATTTTCCCATAGAATAATTTTATCTTTATTTTCCCATAGAATAACTCTGGCATCATTAGAGCATCAATCCGTATGAATCAGAACACCTCATTTAAATCTTCCAAGAATCAGAGTTTGTTTCTTTCAGATTTACCTTTTTTAACATCGATGACGTCATTTCAAATGATATATTAATTCCCAGTTTTGTACAAAAGCCTCCTTAGGCCAATTAATATATACTATAAAGTATACACCTGAATTAGTTTCCAAATAACAATTCAGGATTAAATATAATTTCTTTATTATATTTAAGTATAACGATCCCCGAAAACAGGCATATAAAGTAAAATATATACAAATTATATTTCATTACTACTTTATAATATGATTCCTTCTGAACGGCTTTCGGCTCTAATTTTTTACTTTAATTAAAATAAAAAAATAAATAAAATAAAAAATATAATATATAAAAATGGAATTTTGAATATACGAACATAGTAAGAAAAGCATTGTAAACATTCTGTATCGCACAGAAAAATGTTTTTAACGAATTAAAATTTCTTCGCAAACTATGTTTTAATTCCATTAATCGCATAATTTCATAATTTACAAATGTTTTCCAAGATTGAAGAGCTAATCGTATAAAAATCTGAAAATGTGGGTAAGATTGCAAATTTCAACATATCCTGGGGTAATTTTTGATGGTGCAAGGAATAAGATTGTAATGCAAATTTTTTGGTAACTCATGCGCGGAATTTTATTTGAAATAATCTTTTTTTTACATTCTTGCCTTGTACCATTACACTATGTAGACTTAAAACTTACGTTAAAGGATTCATTTTCAATTATTTCAATGTTATTTAAAATAATTGAGTAGTATACTTTGTGATTTTCATATATTTATACAACTGAAGTTTAACTGTTTACATACAGAGTCTGATGTCAATTTCATTATCGCCGGTGGTGTCGACACAAGTTGTAAGAACCATGGCGCATGTAAAAAGGTGCAGGCAACTCAAACGTCGTTTTAATTTTTATACCCACCATCCAAAAATGATGGGGGGTAAATTGGGTTTGTCATTCTGTTTGTAACGCATCAAAATATTAGTCTAAGACCCCGGGTCCTGGTAAGTTTCTAAGTCGATCTATCGATGTCTGTCTGCTGAAAGCACTAATATATTTCTTATATGAAGTCTGTTTGGTATTGAAAATGGGCAGAATTGGATTATAAATAAAGAAGTTATGGAACTAAAACCCATGAAATTTCGTTGCGTATCAGTACATAACATGTCATAAATATGAAAATGATAAAGTTACAAAGATGAAATATAATATAGTAATGGGAAACTAAGATATGAAAAAATAAGCGTGACTCGCTCATAAAAATATACATTTTTAAGCATATTTCACCCTAAATATAAAAAGGAAGAACGTTTTAGTTTTAGTAGGAAGAATATATAATATGCCTCAAATGTGAAATAAATAGAGGAAAACTATGAAATTTTCGTTGTGCTTACTCCTCGATTATTAGGTCAGATCAGAATATATGGAATTTGTCAACCACCCACCCACAAAAATTTTAAAATGCTTCATGACTTTAATGAGTCGCATCAATATGCTACTAGGTCGAAGGTCTTTGGTAGTATATTACTATGGTGAAAATAATTTATATGATATAATAGTGCTTCACAATTTTCAAAGCAATATGTAAATCATTCATATGTATACAACGGAAAGAAAAACCCTAATGACTAATAGAACTTTTATTCAAATTTAATTCGTGAACGAATTATTGATTACTGCCATAAAAAGAAATAAAAAATCTTTACTGCTTTCAGTTCAATTTGCTCAACACAATTTTGCTTTTTCGAAGAAAAATTATTATTGACTATTTTCGAGATATTTTTTGAATTTAAACAACTAAACCTTTTTTTGTATTATGAATCGTTTTAAATTTCCGCGTTAAGGATTTATGCAAAATTTATAAGTATACAGTAAGTTCTATGATTCTAACCAGTAATTTACGACATGTCCGTTCTCACAACCAGGAAATTACTGTGTCATATATATTTTGTCAAATGTTAAGTATCTATAAGTTAATATTAGCTTCTTATATTTAGAGTTAAGTATATTAAAAAAAAACTGAAAAACCCTATGTTTCTTCTTATTTATAGTGTTTTTGTGTGTTTTTAGCTACTAAATTCCAAAACGTGAAACTAGGTATTTTTTTAGACTTCGTAATCGGTATTTTGGGTTAGGTTTCCCTATTCTACACTATAATGTACACGGTTCGTTTTTATTACACCTGACATAAATTTGAGACTTAAAAGTTTGAATGTATTCTTATGATATGAACTCTAACGTTTTGGCATGGATTTTGAACAACAATGCTTAATACAAAATATATTTGGTAGCGAAAATATTGATATAAGTAATTTACATGTTTAAATGTACGTATCTTATATCAGTTGTAGGCCTCATGTAAACAATAGACATGGATGAATTTCTGTACGTTACCAACACTGACCTGTCAAATATTCTTCTTGGCATTACTTTTTCTCGTGATTACAGTAGCGATTGACGTTTGTCAGCTGACCTGGTAAAAGGAAAATTGGATCGATTTGTACATTTCTGTAAAAGAAAAAAATATTAAAATCTAAAAATGGCTTTACATTCTGCAGTTAAAGGAAAATTAATATCTGTTATTGGTGATGAAGTAAGTAATATATATTTGAAAATTTAATCCCATGAAATTAAACGTACGAGTTTTATAGGATACTTGTGTTGGTTTTTTGCTTGGTGGAGTAGGGGAGATTAACAAAAATCGCCATCCCAATTTTATGGTAGTTGATAAAAGTAAGTTGCATGCATATAGAGTTTCTGTATTTGTAATTTAACTTTTTAAATTAAATGCAGATACTGCTGTTAGTGAAATTGAGGATTGCTTCAAGCGTTTCCTTAAACGTGATGACATTGATATAATTTTGATCAATCAAAATTACGCTGAGTTAATACGTCATGTGATTGATGCGCACACTTCGCCTGTTCCAGCAGTTTTAGAAATCCCTTCAAAAGATCATCCATATGACGCCAGCAAGGATTCTATATTAAGACGTGCTAGGGTAAGTGTGGCAAGAATTTATATTTGGTACATACATGTAATTTATATGCACACATATTTTGCATTTTTTTATATCTTAAAATTTTGAATATGATTATACTAAACAAAAGTTTCATAATAGGGATGAACATCTGATAACAACATACTTTATTGATGTAATTCTGAATCATATGTAACTCATTTCATCTTAAATATACCTCGGCAAAAAAAAAAAAAAAAAAAAAAAAACAAATTTTTCAAGTAAACGAGGAAAGTTGCTAAAAATAAGATAATAGTAGTCTAAAATTCAAGCAAAAGTGATTATGATACATATTACAAGTTTACTAAATTGTTAAAGTATTTTAGAAAAATATGTAGAAAATTGATGCTTATTTCGAGAGCAATAAGCGATGAGCCTTAAAAAAAGCGTATCCAGCATTCAACTTTATTTTTGTTTGTATATGAACAAAATTTTCAAATTTCATTAATTTGATCAAATCCGAAGGGATAAAGTTGTTTCGCAAAAATTGTTCACTTAGAATTGCTAATTTTTATTATGAGCGACACATTTTTCAGAGAATAGGATGTTTTGTAAATACATTTCTAACTCAATTTTAATTCAGTCCTATTTTAGTTAAATTTCGAGTATAGTTTTCGAAACTATTAGATATGTTTCATTAACATTTCTTATAATATAGAAATTCTTTTAAAAATAGAAAAGTCCAAGTAACTACTATTGTGTTATTAAATTTGAACATTATTTTGCAAAGTTGTCAAAAGTTTCCAGAATTTGAAAATGTTTCATCAAATATTAAACAAACACAAAATACTTTGATTTACATAAATTTGTTGTGATAAAATCTTGTGTTTTACACCAGACTTAGGTTATTGATATTTATTTTTACCTATTAGGCTAAAATTAGTATATACACGCATCTGAAAGTAAGCTGAATTACATTCTCACACCTAGGAGTAATGACATTTTGAATATAAACGAAATATAATGATGAATAGTAACTTGGAATTTTATTTATATACTAATTATAAAGAAATAATATGTTAATGTAATAGTTAACTTACAAAGATCACATTACACATTCGATCTTTGCAATCGATATAAATATGATATGTTTAAAACCGTAGTTCAAAAACTTTTAGAAATATTTAAAGATCGAAGCAGATCTAAAAACAATTATTTGCAGCAATACTCTATTTTAAGTTAAAAAATTTATTATTTAAATAAAGTTAATGTGATCATCTATGCACATTAAGTTGACAAATAAAAAAATTAAATATATTTTCCAAATTTTATATTGTTCTATATTACATTATGTGCATTCGTTTACACAAAGTATACTCTAACAATATTTATTCTATTATAAACCCTTTTTATTTTTAAAAATTCGGTAATTTATACACATGTTATAAATTACCGATTTTTTAAATATCTGGTTTGGCGGTTAATCAGAAAACGTATGTTTTATCAAAACCTGGGTTCCAGTTAATCGACTGTCAAAAACCTGGTTAAACCGCTTCCACAATTATATCACTAAATGAAACCTTTGCTTATATTAAACGTTACCACCGAGTTTTTTAATGCTTTTCATCATTACGTTAAATTTTCCTTCTAAAGTCTTTTGAAGGTTGAATTAATTTTATTGGATTCTGAGCTGAATTTATTTTCAATACTTTTGTCCTCCATACTCTCTGAATATATAAAAACTGATTAACCGAGTTAATAAAACCAAAAAAATGGTGAACCTAAAAAGTATATTTTAAATTAAACGGTTCGTAAAAAACGTTTTTTTGCTTTTAGAAAAATGTAAGACAATAATGGTTTGTTCTGGGAATATGCCTTAAACATTTCATATTTTTTAAAATAACATGAACATTGCATTTCCTTACGTTATTCCTACTATGTAGGAATATAGTGCAATAGAAAACATTTTCAACGTTTAGTAAATAAAAAGTTACACAGACTTTAATTTATTTGTATTTTGATGCAACAAAGCGAAAGCGAAAACATGTCATAGATTTTTTTAAAAATTTAATTATTTTTAGAAACATTTTCGAATCAGTTCTTATACTACTGTTTGGACTTAACTTAGTAATACAAGTAAGTTATAACGGTTCAGCCAATGTTAATTTGTTGTAATATGGTTGTCGCCTGGTGAGAAATGGCTGCTTTTTCTATTTTCGTTATGTACTAATGACAAGTCTTCTTATTTATGTAATCGTTGGTTTAAGAGATATTTGATCATTGAAATAGCATTATCAAATAAATTTTCTTGAAGAAGAAATACTTAAAATGATCAATTTTTCACTTGTAAATGCAAATATTTTATAGCATTAATTTAAATATATTACATACATACATACATACATACATTTATTTTTTGAAATATACTAATTTCAATTTTTTTCTTTTCTTTCCAGGGCATGTTCAATCCTGAAGACTTAGTTCGCTAAATATGTAATTGATAGAGTATTAAAGTTTTACTTACCAAATCTTGTTGTGTATATTATGTTATTTGTTTCCATTCCAACTGCATCGATGTATTCATTACAAATCGATATCCAATTATGTAAAATATAATTTAAAAAAATAAAGTGTGTTTCTTTGTTTCCCTTTAGAAAATTGTCTTCTTCAAACAAATTGTGTACTTTTTAAAAGAAATACGAAAACAAGTAAAACAATATTTTTTTCTGTATTTCATATTTTTTTTACTTATAACTTTTTGGGCTTAATATTGTCTCGATACAATATTATGTCTGTCTAACTGTTCGAAATTTTGAAAATTAAATTTTTATTATCCAATAGACAATTGATTAAAAAAAAAAATACCAAAATTAAAAGCAGAATTATACATTTTTTTAAAATAAATTGATAATTATATTAACTGAAATTAAATAATTGATTAATTTATTGTGATATATTAACCATTAAATTAAATTTATTGTTTTAGAATATAATAGATTTTACAATTAATTTTAAGCAAATTTTGAAAGAAAGCCTGAGTAAAATCCTGACCCTTTCACCGATCGCCCTTGGTTAAAAAGTATATACAGAGCATATTGCCGACTATAGTGTACTTTGTATCCAACTTGCGCAAGGGTTTCCATACAAAACCGAAGGACTTTAGACCACAGGTGCAAGAAGTAAGCACAATTGTTCAGGAGAACCACATACATATTGTATCGCTTGTTGTAAGAGAACACGATTTTTAATTTTCTTATTAAATTCGCTCATAACACTTAAAGAAATTTCTATGAATAAAAGTTATGAACCAATCGAATTGCAAATTAATTTTTTTTTTTTTTACAGAAAGTTTAGTATATAATTATTTCTTATTGCTTTTCACATTTTTTTTCATAAAACAGTATATGTATATACAAACTAGGTTTATTAATTAACTTTTATTTTCTATAAATGAATTTGTAATGTGGTGGTGAGGTTTCCTGCACAATTGTGTTGGGGGCTTGCATCTTTGCTTTAGACCCACAAATATATTTTAATTCCTTCTGAAAAGGCTATTTGATCTTTACTTATACAGTAAAATGAATTCAGAACTATTATTATATCAGCATGACTATACCAAAGACAAATCTGTAGAGACCAAAATAAAGACAAATAATGATTCTTTTTATTTGTTACTTTTAGGACATAGGATAAGAGACCGTTTATTATTTCATTACATTTTGTAAAACCGGACTTGAAAACAATTTATTATATTAACACAACTATTTAAACGGTTTTTATTTCTTTGGAAGGTATTACATTCCTTTGTTTTTTCGATACCATCTACCACCTACACTTCATACGCTTGGGGCTTAAATTCTGAGTATACAAAATCGATCTTCAAGATAGTAAATCTCATACTTATGCTTTTAGCACTATTAGAGCATCTTTGAAATCAATAATTATAATAATAAAGGAAGAAGGAATGCAACACAAAAAGATTGCGATATTTTAAATTCAAAAGAAATAATATTTATTTTGAGCGGTATGAATTTGTTGACAAATTTTAAGCTTGCTCTTATTAGTTTAGATCTACAAAGGGTTAGTGCTTGGGCCTAAATAAAAATCTTTACCAAATTTGAAGACGGTGGCTTTACGCAAATGGTTTATAGGCGGAGGGGTATCGTCATCGACTTGATTCTGAGTCGAACGGTGTACTTACAAACATCCGCACAAAATCGTTATACCTTCTCCATGATGGTGAAGGGTGTAATTAACACAAAAACTTGTTTTCGAAATGTTTGTAAAATATACAATTATATTCTTATGTTCATTTCCAAGAGTCTGATACTATTTTTGTACCACTACTCATAAGCAACATAATACAAATTCATTAACAACTTCGGGATGAATGCTAAATGAGAGAGTTTTTGTATTATTGAAATAAAGCTAGAGGCTAATACCCCACCTTCACTGCGTATAAAATCACATTTATTGGAATGCCATGTTTTTAAAAACAATACTCATATTTTTTAATTAATCTTATTTGATTGACTATAATCTTAAATTTTTGGTTCATAACATCCTTATACTATTTATATCAAATCTGTTCATTTTTAATACCTATTGACTAACCCACCAAATTTTTTGATGGAGGGAATAAAAAATTTAAATAGTCAATGATTTTTTATATTTAATATTATGTATTTTTATTTATCCTTCTAACAAATTACATGTTTTTTTTTTTAAATTTTGTTTTCTTTTAACTTCAACAATGATGTAACTTATTATCTAAATGTTAACTTTAATTTCACAATTTCATTCTAATTATATTTATATATTTTACTAATTGTTATTTAAATTACTTAAATCTTAATAATCATTATTATTTTTGAAAATGTTCTGGTCGCAAATACAAATTTATGTTTACTATATATATTATGTATATAT
>JACGTJ010001597.1:5383-20235 GCA_014858695.1 Chrysomya rufifacies | reverse complement strand
ATTTATGTTGCTTAAGTAAGAAATATATACTGACATTATAAAAAAAAAAATATATCTTTGATAACCACCGCCTGGAGTTACAGTATAAAAAAAATAATTCAACAATTCAAAAGTTGGACATGCATTGCAGACGTTTCTTTTTTGTATTATCTTCTTTTTACACTCAATATAGTTAGTTACTTTATATAAATTGATATACGTTTTTTATATACACTACTTACATATGTACATTGTATTAGAATGGAATAAGAATTAAGAACATCAAAGTAAAATAAGTTGGAATAAAACAAAAAAAAATTTTTAATGCGATATCTGATGGATCTGTTACCGTTGACAGGCAACGATAACAGATCCATCAGTTTTAACGCGTCATTTATTAAACTGGAAAGTTTTTCCTCAATGTAGGGGATTTTAAAAATGTTTTGTATTTTTAAAAGAAAAAAAAATTATTCAAAATTTTTAAATATCAAAATTACTCATAAAAGTTATAGTGAGTTGAAGTTATTTACAACTCAAATAACAAAAATGTATACGTTCTAACTTAAGTGGGTTGTTCCCAAGTTCATCAAAATTCACTCAAATTTAATCCACAATTTCAAACTAATAGTTTTATAAATTACTGTAAACCATAGTATCGAATCGCTTCCTTTTTATTCAAAGCAAATATATAAAATATATTTTTATTTTTTTTAAAGGTTTCTATGAAATTAAAGCTAAATTTTTCCATTTTTTCATAAAGCTTTTGAGAAAACTTAAAATAATTTTCAGAAACTATAAATTTTAGTTTATAGTTTTTAGTTTATCACTTACAACGTAATAACTTCAGATACTTTATTGAATAAATTTCATTTTTTTATTAAAAGGACTCTTAAATGACACTTAAAGGTGTAACACATACAAACGTATTCATAAATATTTGGTCGTTTAAAGGAAAACAAGGACACACAATACATACACTGAAAGAAAAAATCTTTCATTCAGACAAAGAAAGGAGTTTATTTACAAGGCCCAAATAAAACGAAGAAATTTAAGTTTCGAAGCTAATATAATTATGCAATTTATGTCTGTAATTGTAATTGTTTCTTATTAAACTTTAAATAAAATTTTTATACATTGTGCATCATGTATTTGATTAGTTAATTTTTAATGACGGATTTTATTGATACAGAAGCAACATTCATTACTGGAATGATCAGTTTTCTTTCAGTATATGATTGTACATATGATTTAGTGCGAATTGTAACTTATTGCAAAACAGATAGTGTTTTATATTCTCATCGCCATCACTAATACAACGACAGCTATATATTTCTCACACACAAAAATTTATTATACGTACGTATTCATATGTTTGTATGTATTTAAAAGTTTATTATGTAAATAGTTCTGTAATGGTTGCAAACATTCTAAATTGAATGAAGTTTGAATAGAAGTTTCTAAACCAACATTGTTAGATTCAACTTTTCTTACATCTCTACTTCGCTTTTGGTTCTTTAACGTTTGATAAATGGTATTTGAATAGTTATTTAGTTTTTGCTTACGTTTAGAAATTCTAAAAAATAAAGAGGACAAGTAATATAGCAGGTTTAGCTGATTTGTATGATATGCTACAATTAAAAGAAAATATTATTTTGTATTAATTTGTGCGATAATCTTAAAAGTTTCTTTTCAAATTGATTATTTCTGTTTTTAAATTAGTGTATATAGAAGAGAACTGTAAGAGCAGTTTTTCGAATGCAGGGAATTGCAATATATATTATGTTCCCTTGGTTCCTAGAAGGAGCATAGGGGTTCAACAAAATGTTTTTTTCGGTTTTCAGCATTCGGTAATCGTTTGAGATTAACAGCATCCGAATCTGGTGACAGATTCCGTTGACTCAATATATTTGCAGACATGTTTCAATATTCTACGCCTACGTTACTGAAACGACAGGATATTTGATAGCGTCCTTCCAATTTTAGCTAACTATACTGCGTATGCTACAAAATCTATTGCCCCGGAAATACAGATCATAGATCGGAAGTAGTAGTAGTAGTAGAAATATCCACTTTATGTCTAGATTTTGACAACTCCTGTATTAGTTATTACATTGGTTTTACAATCAGGGGACATGAATTACGAAATTCTAGTGTCCCAATATTACAGCGACAAACTTCGTGAGCTTTGGTCTGGCAAACCGTAGGTGAGAGCGAATATCTAAGGTATGAGAAGTCGAAGTTTGACTTATCCCACAGTAGTCTTACCATCGGATAAGTACAATGCGACTGCCGACGCCCACAAGCAGACTGTTACACCTGATTATCAAGTCGAAAGTACAATTCGACTACCGACGCCCACAAACATAACATACTGTTACAGCTGAGACCAAGTCGAAAACATGTTTTTGGTCACGAATTTCACCTTTGTTTGGATCTAAAACACCTTCCAATCTATGGGTCACGGCAGCCGTGATCTTAGATCAAGTGACACCTGGTAATGTTATATAGACATCCGTCCAATAATAGCTAAAGTGAGAAGGCGGGCAACAAAACGTGCAACCTGCAACCTCAGGAACATGTGTCACATGGTCAGGTCACATGTGTAACTGAGTTGCTTCAGAAGTTCTATTTATTTTAAAGAAACCTGCCTGGAGGTTATATTAGCAGATCCAATACTAGTAATATTTTAGCTAATTACCCATTCACATTAAACAAATAAAATTTTACTTAATACTTTTTATTTGTTGTAATATCTTAATATTGTAAATATCTATAATATTGTAGGGTGAATTATAAAACTATATAAGAGTAATTATGATTGTAACTAAGGACAACAACACGATCAGAATCAGCAAAAACAAGAAAAACAAAAGTAAAAGCAGCAAAACTGACGACAACATTGAACTATGCGGTTTGACATTTGCCATTGTAGCTACTAGTTCCGTAAAATATTCAGTTGTAAAGCAAAACTGGATACAACTCATAATTCAAGTTTATCGTTTTATGATTGTGCTTATGAATAGAGTTTTCTCTTAATGTGTGTATGTGTGAAAATGTATGTGAGAAAAAAGACAGTAAAACAGAATATTTCTCAGTACTTATGTATTTATGGTTAAATATGTGTGTATATCTGAGGAGAGTGGCTTTTAATGTTACCCCAAGATTGAGTTTGAACGGTATAAAAACGACAAGTAGAAGAAACAAATTATCAATGCGGCTTTAAGGAAATAAAAGGGCAAATCCATGTACATAGAAGGCAAACTACAACTTTAATCGAAATTTGTTGGGAAAATTCTTTGACACATTCGGTTTGCATATTTGTATTGGATAACTTTGTATGTTTATACTTATGTTAGTGGTGGAAGTTTTTAAAATTTACCAGTTTAAGATTTATGTAAATTTCATTTCATACAACCTATGCAAACATTTTAATATACAAACATATCATACTACACACACAAACATATGGAAACATTAAAGTTTTATTAAAGCTAAAGAATTTGTTCTTGATATAATTTAGATGCTCGTTTTACATGAGTTTCATATTGTATATTTATATATACAAATAAATATCATATACATATGTACCTACATATAAATTATAAACACCAAATGAACATGATTTATCTTTACAACTATCTAAGTATTCATATCCAAGCATTTATACCTTTTTTTTATACAATCGAACATTAATGTTGATATCTGACAATTTCAGTTGACATATGTAGTACAATACACAATATACTTACACACACACATGTCTTCATGTAAACGAACACATATAGGATATGGAATATTTTGTTAGTTATTTATTCGAAAGTAAAGTAAACATGGAAGGAAAAAGATTTAGGCCTAAATTAAAATAACTGAGCACCAATACAATGTAAATGAATTACAACTTTAAAGGAATCATGAAACCAAGTCCTTGGGTGTAATATTTTAACATGCGTATGTTGTCAGTACAATAAGTTATCGAAATCTAGGACTAATTTACTATTTTTACTAATTTAACAAAATCTTCATAGTTTTAAATGCGAATTTTGGAAATTGTACTAAAAGTTAAGGTTTAATATAGGAAATATTTAACAGTAATAACATTCACAATATTATAGCTTTATAAGTAAAATGGAGAACATTAAAATGAATTCTCAAAAAGAAACCACAGAAGGACGGATGCTAAGGTTTGTAATGCAGTTTTCTGTCTATCTGTTACTCCTTTATTTACACGAGAACTTTTTATACCCTGCACCACCGTAGGTGGAGAAGATATAATGCGTTTGTTCGGATGTTTGTAACATAGAGAAAAAATTTTCGAACACCCACTTTTAAGTATACCGTTCGACTCAGAATCACTTTCTGAGATTTAACTCTTTTATTGATCTTAATATATGTACGTACGGAATTTTTTTAAAATCGGACTATTAGTTTACCTAGCCCCTATACAATTGTTCTCCCAAAATGGTGAAAAAATTATAAAATATATGGGTGAGGTCGCAATTTTGAAGATATTTCGACGAAATTTGGTACATATTATTATTTCGTTTTGGGAATAAAACTTATGGATAATGGTCATGATAGGTCCATTTTTTCATCCATTCGCAATTTAAAGGTTATCTCGGTAAAGCTCTTGTCAGATTGACACAAAAACCAAACCTTGAAATGAAAAGTCAGTTTATTTACCACGCATAAAGGGGTGCAGGGTATCATATAGACGGGTTTGACCGACTAAAACACTCTTACTTGTTTTTTTAATTCATTATGATCATTCAAAACAAAATATGCGAAAAAAAAATTTAAAATATTTACTCTTTTATTAAAATCTGGTTACATACTGAACTTGGATAAGCTAATAATTTTTACAACTACTTATAGGAGACAAGTTAATAAAAAGAGAACAATACCATTGAGTCTGAATAATCTAGTTACTACAAATTATATCTTCACCTAGACAGCGGTTTATTGGTTTAGCCATTCCGTTTTTAACATGTTAAAATATTCGTCTAAAATTTTAACATGTATATATATTTTGGATCTTTGTATGAATTGCACCAAATCTTCATTGGTCTGTCTGTTTCTTAAGTACGATAGTATCGCATAGGATGCTGTATTAAATCTTCTCCTTTGTTTGGTACTGAAAATTGGCCGTATCGGTTTATAAATAAGGTAGTTATGTACCAAAATCACATTACAAATGGGTCTTTTTGAACAACTTTGAGCTGCCATCACCTTGTAAGTACCACCACTCTACAAAACGTATCTATAATTATGAAATATACTGTGCAGTCTCATATGTTCGTAAACAAAAACGTATCTCTATATACAAATAAATATACGTCATTGTGGTTTTTAAATTATTTTATGAATTTCTTTTTTCTCGAATGCGGCATTTGCACAGATTCTTTTAGTGGGTAAATAGATCATTGTAAATGACAAAGTGTCAAACTTAAATTACTTTCTTTTTTTGATTTTTACAATTTTTAACTCTATTTTTAATGTGTTTGTGTGGCATGTAAAAGTGGTTAAAATTTACTTTAGAAAACAAAAACATAGCAAAACATTTGTCACATTTTCCAGCTCAGATGCTGTCGACATAATACAATGTTAAACCACAATACCGCGTTGAAGTTTAAAATTGTGTACAAAGTTGTCTCTTCGAAAAAATATGGTTTCATTAGTTTGTACGAAACAGAAAATTGTTAAAAATATTAACAAACAGTCACTCATACATGTATATCATATATGTACATATGTAGTTTTGGACATATTAAGGCATTTAGCTAAACCCCATTAAAATATTGAATTTGATTTTTTGAAGTTGAAATTCTACAAAAGTCATCTAGTTTCGCTTATTTAAGCATTTACCAACGTATTATGTGGTTAAAGGGGGAAAATTTCTATAAAAGTATTTATGTTGATGTAGTAGTTTCAATTCAATTTTATTTAGAAACCAACAAAGTTGAAAAAATGTCATTATTGCATTTTCTACTTATTTTTGTGAATGTAGTTTAAAATTTAATAATTTTTTAATAGAAATTAAAATTTTAATGAAGTTTCCTTTTAAATTTAGAAAAAATCCATCAATGGGAAGATTTTTTTTCAAATCGAACAGCCTATTTATACAAATATTTTATATGGGATTGTATAACAAATCAATTAATTTGTATAAATTTATTGATATTTTGTTAACCAAATGTATTATAAATAAATAGTTGTTTTTTATTTGTTTAAAAAATGAGTGTTAATTGTATAAACATTTAAACGTTTTTGTAAACAGCTCTTCATTATACCCTGCACCACCGTAGCGTTTGTGCAGATGTATATAACATAGAGAAAAAATTTCCCTACACCCACCTTTAAGTATACCGTTCGACTAGGAATCACTTTGGTCTGGCCGGCTGGCTGTCCATGTAAAGCTTGTGCAAACTCTACAGGTCGCAAATTTTGAAGCTATCGTCTTGAAATTTTGCATAAATACATAAATTGGTCATGATTGGTCCATTATTTCACCTTGCCCCCCGGAATAAGGTTTTAAACTCATAACTCGCTTAACTGAGTTTGTATTAAAATGAAATTTGGTGCGAATAATTGTTTTAAAGACCTTAATTACTGTGTTTCATTATAATCGGTCCATTATTTCACCTAGCCTCCATACAAATTTCCGAAATAGTGATAAAAATGATAAAATATGTGGGTGAAGTTCCAATTTTAAAGATATTTTGATGAAATTTGGTACAGATTATTATTTTGATAGACGAATGTAACTTGTGAAAAATGTTCTTGATAGGTCCATTTTTACGCCTAACCCCCTACAAATATACGTCCAAAGTGGCGAAAAAATTATAAAATGTGTGGGTGAAGTCGCAATTTTAAAGATATTTCGATGAAATTTGATATGATTATTATTATTTTTGATAGATGAATGAAACTTTTGGAAATGTTATTGATCGGTCTATTATTTAATCTAGAACCTATACAAATTTACCGCCCGGAATAAGTTTTTTAACACATAAGTCGCTTAAATAGATGTGTGTATCTTTATGAAATTTAGCATGAGTTACAAATGCTAAATTTTCGGTATCTGTATCCATGTACTGAGTTTCTTTAATCGGGTCATTACTTCGCCTAGTTTCAATACAATTATCCTCCCAAAATTGTGGTAAAGCACATAAAAATAATTCAAAATATAGCTGAGGTCACAATTTCATAGGAATTTAGATGGAATTTGGAACAGATTATTTCGATATATTTTATGTATATCGATAATATATGCACAATTATAAATTAAAGATATAGGTAAGAATCATTAACGTTTACCCTGGTACTTTTAATTATCAATTAATTTAATGATATTAGATATTTTTCATCGTTTTTACTAAAAATATTCCTTTGATTATAATGAAAAAATTATTTTCGATTCTCTGCATCGCATGCAATAATAACTAAAGAAAATTGATTTTCTTGAAAATTGTATACACCACAAGAAACATATGCGATTTTTTAAGATAAAATCAATAATAAGAACATTTGGTAAAAAAATAAATAATAAATATAAATAAAAATTGAATGCCAATATAAAAAACTTAAAATTATTGTGCAAAGCCAAACACTGAGAACAAACTAAAGTTTGGTGAAATTAAATATAAAAAAAGACACAAATACATTATATACATATCGATATGTAGACT
Organism: Chrysomya rufifacies; assembly: GCA_014858695.1. Taxonomy (NCBI): domain Eukaryota; kingdom Metazoa; phylum Arthropoda; class Insecta; order Diptera; family Calliphoridae; genus Chrysomya; species Chrysomya rufifacies. Next base: position 12,571 of record JACGTJ010001597.1, on the reverse strand, counting down.
TAGGGGCGCCTTTAAGTTTTTAAAGTGTACAGTAAAGTTCAACGCGCTGTTAGTTTTTAATTTTAAGGGGTGTTTCGTAGTGAACAAATTTTGTAAGAGACGTAGATAAATCTTAGTTTTACAAATTTTTTAAAAAAGAGAACATTTTTGATTTTTTTTCCAAAATTAGTATGACCTTCCTTTCAGTTTGATTTCTAGTCGATTTTAATACTCTACATCACCATAGGCAGAGAGGGTAAATCATTGGCTGAGATTTTTATTATTATTTTGGATCAAGGTCATAGCCTATGATCGTTCCAATGTACAGGTCGCAGTTTTTGAAGCTATCGTCTTTAAATTTGGCGCAGATTATTATTACTCTGGGTCAAGGTCTAAGGCTATGATCGGTCCATCATTTCTTATAACCCCCATACAAATGCACTTCCCAGAATGGGTAATAATGTCTATAACTCTGTTAATATGAGTATAATTTACTGAAATTTAGTGCACATAGATCTAAACGTGTGTTGCAAATATAAAAGATTTTGCTATTGCTCGTGCACGGTTTATTAAATAAGAACTAAATTGAAAATTTACGGTTTATTACCAGTTCATTACATTTTTATACAGTTTTTTTTAACATTTTTATTTCATAACATTGGATATATTTATACCAATTATTTGGTATATTTATAAAAAAAGAAATTTTCAATTCGATTTCGATTTATTTACAGCAATTCATTTATAAATTTATAAAACAAAATAGTTAATATAAAACAATCCCTATGTTTTTCGTGTAGGTTATGCACAAAAGCAACAGGCTCCAAAAATATAGTTTTTTTTATTCATTTCATATCAAAAAGTTATGTACTTATATATTATAGAAATAGTTCAATAAGAAGACAATGACTTACTGGCTGACTGAATGAGTGCGTTAAATTAATGAGTTCATTTTATATATTGAAAAATGTCTATGTCTATGAAGGACATTTGTATTTGTTTAAAAAAAATATACATATATTTCACAAATATAAATCCAGTGTTATGTCAACAAATATGCTTAATCTAATACATATTTTCTACCATATCTCCCGATAGGTTTTCAAAAGACTTTCCAAGTCCTTAATATTATTAAAACCATTAATATATACACAATTCTTTATAGTATTAGGATCCTGAATGCCCATACAGAACATAAATTCTATACAAAGTAATTGCTCGTACACAGAAGACCAATCAACGTTAATAGTTTGAGCACATGTTTCCAATAGCCAGTTAAATGAACGTGGAAATTTATCTTGTAATTGTGATTGTTGTGCTTTAGTTAACATGGCCATATTACCTAATAATAACCAACAATCCATATTGGAAATTCTAAATTTCAAAACTTTTTCCTTGTTCAAATTTTCATTCGATTTTGTTTTGTTCAAACTGTTGAAGTGTTTGGGAGAAATTGGTTCTATTTTTATAAATTCCTCCAGAATTGGTGGTGTTGTAGATCTTGACGTATTAAGTGATAATGTTTGTTGTCCTTCTTCAGATTCATTGTCACTATCATTGTCGTCATTGCCTTTAGTTTCATTTAAGATTGATTCTTCATCACTTATACCTTCGAATAGATCAATATTTTCTAAATTTCTTCTAGGTTTTGTTATAAAATTTTCATCATCTATAGGATCCATATTATTTTCACTAAATAATTCAAAAGAATTCATTGATTGTAAATCTTCATTAGCTTTAACATTAAAACCGAATGCATTTTGTCGACTACTATTGTTATGGAAAGATTTACTACGATCTGGAATCTGAAAGTATAGAATTTATTATTTTTCAATTATTACAATTTTAACATTTGCCTACATTCTTAAGTTTTTCCTTTATTTTATTTATTAATTTCATTGTAAACTACTTACATTTTCATTGGCATTATCGTCATCTATATCATCGATTATCATTGTCAAATCATAATTCATGAATGGATTAAATAATTCGACATTCTTTTTTGACAATTTTTCTTTTACACGCAAACTGGATTTTTTATAAGTATCCAAATCAGTTTTGAAACCTAAATCATCGGTACGTTGCTGAACAGTACTTTTTATTGTTTCAGCCCATTCCTCTTCCGTAATGTCGAAACAGGCTTTTTGAATTTTAAAGGTTGTATGTACTGTTTGTCGAGGAGCTCGAAATATGCCCACTAAGTTTTTATTTTCCGTTGTGGGCACAACATATACCTCCAATTTCAATTGATGTCTCTTGAAGTATTCAACTAAAGGTCTTACTTCAAAATAAGAATTAATATCACGTTTTACATGATCAATACGCATAAATTCGGGTATATTTAAACCAGGAGGAGCATTAGCATTTGTATCGTTGTCGTAAAGAAGTAAAATGCTTTTCAAATACGATACAGATGGGGTAAAGGATGGTTTAAAATCAATTAGAGGTGATGGTTTCTTATCGTTTTCTGTGTTCTTGTAGGTCTCCAAGAAACGTTCAAACATTGATCTTAACTGGCAATGTTTAAATATACGCGTATCACTTGGATCATTTATCAAACTATCTCTCTCTTCTGCTTTGCGCATTTCATCGTTCATTTGTTCTAACATTTGTTCAGTACTTTGACATTGTTTGAATTGTTCACAAAAAGAGGGATTAAATTGCGATATTAAAACTTTACGCATTTCAATATATTCCACCCATTCATTCCAAACAAAAAGTAATGGTTGTTTTTCACATTTTTTTCGATTGAGTTGTTCAATTTTCTTGTTAAGTTTTTGGGCAGCTATAGAGATACGCTGTTCTTTGAAACCATCTAAACCATATAATAGCTTTAAGGTAAAGATTATGTAAGCCATAGCACGTGCTTCATAACCAGGATAATTTGCCATCGTACGTGAATTAAACTGAGGTGGTAGTAAATTAATCAGTCGCTCAATATAGTCGGCTATGTCAGTGGGTAGACAAAGCTCAGTAATATATCTTCGAACTAATTTAACCAGATCGGGTTTTTTGGGTTCCCGTATGCCAATATATTTACACATCATACCAATATGTAGTCTAAGACCCTGAAATAAAGATTTTCCAGTTCAGTCCTAGATCATGTTCATGTTCAGTTACTTACCTTATCGGAATATTTGTCTGGACATTTATAAAAATTAATTTTCTTTAACATCTCTTTGCCATGATTAGCAATATTTTCGGGAAAATATTGCAAAACATTTACCGTACTTATATGGCCTTCATTTATAAAACGCATTAAATCACAAAGTTGAATTTCATCACCAATTAAATTTAAGGCTATAGCTAAGATCGCATAAAGTTGTTTCGTATTCACCAACATTAAACTATAGTCAGTACGATTTATATCCCGTGAATTGGGTTGTTTATGACAAGTTAAAAGTCCTTCAGCATCAGTAGCATGTTTATCTATATGCTTTTTGGGCATTGTACGTTTAAAAAAACTTCTAGCTTTTGTATTAAAAGCTAATTTTATAGCTTTATTGGAATTGCCAGAAGTCGATGATGTAAAACCCGAACATCCTGAAGTAGCAGAGGTTAAGGAATAATTGGATTCATCTAATTTTCGCTAAAAATAAGAAGAAATTACATAAATATGAAATAAAGATTTAATAATAATTTTGTACATAATTCTTCACACACACTCACAAAATACAATTTGGCAGTACCTAAGACCGATTAGGTATTTCACTTCTTTTAAAATAATATAAAAAAACTTAAGTTTTATTAACTTAGTTGTTTAGCTTAATTCTAAGCCAAAGCCTTTCATATTATTCTATATAATGTACATATTTTTTGTGTATGCTAGAAAATTGTATTCATTTTTTTCAACCTTGAAAACTTTAAAATAATAGAAAATTAATTATAAATCTTTAGAAGGATAAATGTTTTTATACAATCATGTATAATATATAAAATATTATATGTATATTATTTTTTACGTTAAATAATGATTGATTTATTCTAATTATATATGCGCTTTTAGAAATTTTAACAAAATAATAAGCGAAGTTAATAGCTTCCTTTACAACAAAATCATGCAGTTCTTCAGTATCATTTAAAAATTACCAACAAAAACTAAAAATCAACATGCGTTCTATAATTTTGGCTTTATTTGTAGCAATCTGCTGCATGGTAGTCTATACTAATGCTGCAGCTTTGCCCGATTATTCTGGTGAATCTACAGAAATTGGTGAATCACAATCATTTGAGGAATTTAGTGAAAATGAAGGTATTGTAAGATTTATTAACTTGTTTATATGAAACAGTAATTTTTTATAGAACTTTCTACTAATGCTGAAGATAATAATGAAAAGGGTATTGATGGCGGAAATCAAAATCCTCATTCTAGAGCACTTTTCTTCTTATTGCTTTTGTTATTCCCTGATGAGAAGTCTACTTTTAAATTATAAAGTTTATAAAAAAATTTAATAATTTAAGAACAATAAAATATTGGAAGTGATTAAAACCTCACCTTATTTCTTCGCCACTCTCTACGACTCGATTCTCCGCCACTAGTACAGCTGGCATCTTCGCTACGTCTACTCCGCCGTCTTTTACGTATTCTCTTTGAGTGATTATAAATAGTTTCAGCATCACTAAAACATAGAAATAATTAACAATATAATACTAATTTAAATAGTTTCAAAATTTTAATTTATCCACTTTTGTAAATATTTTGCACCCAACTTGGGTAAATCGGCATGTTTACGATTGAAAAAAGCAACTTCAATACGTCTCAAATATGCTGCCCACACTTGCAATGTCATAAGTTTTAGTTCTTCTTTTGCGCCAAATGATAGGAGCTCTTCCACAAATCCACGCAAAATATAATTGTAACATTCCCATGAAGTTAATTGAGCTAAAATTTTCAAAAATATTTATTATAATTTTTTCATGTATTTACGCCATTCCACTCACGTTTCTCCGCTTTGGCAACATTAATTTTAATTTTCTTAGTTTTTAATTTTTCCTGATTATAATCGTCTTCTCTATCTACTTCCACCAGCCGTAGCTGATCCTGTTTTGTACCACATTCTTGACAATAATAAAAACCTTCACGCTGTTCAAATTCACTTTCACCACAAATATGACATTTTATATGGTTGTTTAAAGGCAATGTGCCATCTTCATGATCCATGTTAAAATATAGTTAATTTAATTAATTGTTTGTATAATATATTGAAAAATATAACAACTTGTACCGATGGAATATGAAATTATCCATAAGCACATTGCCTGTTATCAGAAAAAATGTAAACATAAACAACATGCGGATAAGAGCACGGTTGCTTAGTGTTGTATTATTTTAATACAGAGTTGTATTTAATAGTCTTGAAATTAGAGAATGTGTAATAAACGATAAATGTGTGTTTTTTAATAGGAAATATAATTCTTGAGAAATATTAAATATATTACATTTCAACTTTATTCATAAAAATTTGATACCTTCAACTGTTTGGGCTTAACTTCTAGTTGTTGTTTTGGTTAAACTGTTAATACGAGAAATTATTAATCTTTTATTTTAATCGCTTAAAACTTATTTTTATTGTAATTAAAAAAATCCGATCTCTGGGCGCCTACAAATATTATCGGTTCAAAAAAATGAATACTAAATTTCTTATTTTTAATAAAATTATATTGCCAGGCATAAAAGTCTTCACAATCAAATATTATAAATTTGTATATTTTTAATTTTTAAAGATATACATACATACGGTAGTTTGCCGTTTGATCTGGGAAACTATAATTAAAGAAGAAGGAAAAGAGTATGCTTTTGCATTCACCAGGAGTGTTGATGGCGTTTTTGTTTCGATTACTTATTTTAGGGCATTCTAAATATTTGTACTTTGTTTTTGTATTATTACATTTTATTTTGTAAAACCGGGCTTAATAAATTAATTTATTTAAACAATTTGCTATATTTGCATAAACATTTCTAAAACTTGTGTTATTTTTTAAGAGATATACGCTTTCTGGTTTTATTTTGATTAATTATGTAAGCGTCAGTCGCTGCCAGTCAAAATTGACCTTTAAGCCCCCGCCTAAAATTTGCCACGTTCTTAGTTCTCTGTCCTACACTTTCCTTTATTCGCCTTCTTAGAACGCAACATTGTATAATTGTTTAATTGAACATATAATTGTTTAATTCACAAAACACAAATCTTATTCTTTATTTTTTTTTAGAAAATTTTTATTAAACTTTACATAAAACTTTAAATATAACATTATGGTATAAATATCTATTCTGGATTTACAGTTTGTTGTACATTATTTATTCCAATTTTTTAAAAACATCTTTCAAATCTTTATTCCAATCGTCTTTATTTTTAATTTTACGAATACTTGGACCGGAAACCAATAATTTAGGTTCATTTTTTTAAGAATATTGCAAACATAATCACCAAAAGCGACAACATAATCAGGTTGCAATAAATTTAAGATTTTATCAGTATTGTCTATACATTTTTTTCAACATATTGCCTAAAATGTCCTTCGAGCTCAGCCTGTGAAACATCTTTAAAATACTCGTCCAAATAAACTAATGGACATAAGTTAAGCACAAAACATTCCTTAAAAAAAGTATCCTTATCTACTAGTTTAAAGATAGTTGTCCATACTTCCTCTTGGTTTTCCTCATTTATATTCATATTTTTCATTAAATCATCGATAGATACCTGTAAATATAGATTTGATCATATTATGAAAAAGTTAATAATTATATTTTAATAATTATGTATTTAAATAAGAGCATTTTCATTACATAACTTAATCGAATAATGAAACTTACATTGTTTTCCTCTTTAGCTGTTGTAATATTAGCGACTGGAAGCTGTTAAAATAAAGAAAATAGTTTTAATTACTTTATTTTATATTTATACTTTAATAGAGCTAGACAAATACACTATGTCATAATAAAAGATAAAAAATATTCTTGCTTTAAAATAGTAAGTAAAAAAACAAAAAACAAATGTGGGTCCGAGAACCACTATTATTTACTTTATAACACTCATTTTATTAAACGATTTTTTGAAGATAAAAATGTTAAGATTTTGCGATTCATATTTTTTTTAAATCCTCGGCAAGAAGTCACTGAAGCGATAACTTCATGATGCACGTTTTCAACTTAAGTGCCTCTTTTTATAACATATGTTTTAGTTTTTAAAAAATACAATTTAAAAGTTTAGA
>JACGTJ010001594.1:5039-15576 GCA_014858695.1 Chrysomya rufifacies | reverse complement strand
ATAAGCCGAAAAGAATTCCTATATATATGATAGAAAAGTTAATCATTTGTACGGACATTTTTTAAGAAATTAAGAAAACATACGACTTTGCTATATGCCGAATTTCAGACTATTACTTTCATCTTATTCTTTTATAATTATTTTACATTAAAATTCAATTTTATATTACTAGTTAGGGTAAGGGTCTATCTTATTGACAGATTTTTTTTTTCTAATTATATTTTTATAAAATTTCATTTTTTTTCAATTGAACATTTTATTTGTAAGTTGCAAACAAAAAAAAATCTGTGCAAAAGTCTGTGAAAATTTTCAAATTATTTTTTAGAGCCTCCATTTCCTAACTCGGAAAATTTTGTTTTTTGAATTTTTCCGGATAAATAATAAAGGTTTCTTTGGGCAGTCTTCAATCTATTTATACTGAAAATAATTTAATGAAAATACATTAATTAATTTTTCCAATTTATCATTAATTTATTGCAGAAAAAGAAAAAATTGAAATTAAGGCAAATTTAAAATCTTCATAGAATAATAATTTTATACAAATATTACTATTCGTGTAATTGAGTGTCTATTGAGTGTCTGTTTTTTCAAATAATTGAATTAAAATAATATTCATAAATAAGTCCAAATAAAATAATCTTTTCGCGATTCCCTACAACAAAGAAAGGGGAAGCAAAATTTACATTACTGTTAATAAATCATAATAAACGAAAAATATTGAACAACTTTAAACCAAAATCAAACATCTTTACACTTATAAAGATATTTATTATGTTTTAGCTTTAAAAGATAAATGTGGGTTAGATAAAAATACATTTTCATTTTTAAAATATCTGTTCTTTTATGCTGAGTATATGTAAATATAGAAGAAAAAATATGAACTTATCCGCTGTTTAAAACTTGTATTTCATGAAGTGAACAAATAATAATAGATTTTTTTGAAATCCTTTTTCACTTTTTAAAAATCATCATATTAAAAAAATATCTTTGATAAAATCTTGCATTTGTTTTTTCATAATTATTCGTTCATAATTTCGTACGTTATATCGATCTTTGAATGAATTTAAAAATGAAATTAGTTGAAAAAGTTAAAATACATCAAAATTGTACATAAGTATTTGTTTTATATTTCTTGTTAGATTAGATTAGAGAAGGGCGATGCCACAACCGTTTCATCTACACACGGAGACCCATTTCCCTCAAAAAGAAGGAAAAAGAAAGAAAGTTGTAGAAACAAAAAGAGAATTGTAATTTTTTGTAAGATTCTACACTATCTAGGTTCGAATAACCAGTCTATGCTTAGCATAAATCCTCTGCTGCTATTAACAACCTGAATCCCAATACCCTCATCTACAGAAATTGACATCCAAACCACTTCGACCTGCGTTTTAACAGCGCTGGACATTGACATAGAATATCTTCAATTGATGCTGTTTTATCAATATTCTCACATAACCTACAAGATTCAAAGACTATTACATCCCACTTAGTTCTCATTACGCCTATTGCACAATGACCTGTGATAATACCTATGACCCTTCTTAGACTACCTCTTTCAATACTCAGCAGCATTCAGGGCTGGCCATATTGCCCTTGAAATCTCTCCATTTCAGGTTAGAGGTGTCTATGGTCTGCTTCTTGATCATTTTGAAGAAGAAACCTAAAGGAGGTAAAACTTCGCCTATATAGTGTTGTCTTACACGCACCTTAGCTTAGATTTGGTCACAACTGAACCTATTACTTTAAATGCAACCTGACTATCCACATAGAGAGTCACATCTGAATCCATTATAAACTCTACGGCTTTAATTACACGTAGAATTTCTGCTTGGCCCATAATAAAAACACCTGTGCCAGTTCCGATGCCCATTATATGACAATTTGAACACATTGTTAGATAATAGAGACACTTCGATAATAAAAATTTTAAAAATTTAAGTTATTTATTTTTAATTGCATAAAAATATCGGTTTCATATTGATGATAGTTAATATCATAAAATCTTAAACTCATTCATCATTATTTTTGTCAGGTTTTTTTTGACAATTTTTCCTCTATTGCAGATAGAAAAAGATTTATTTAATTTTTTGGTTTCATGAAACTAATATAGAATATATTGAAAATAAATTCTATTAAACTATTGATCTTGACGTTCTCTAAGTATTAAAGATTTTAAGAAAACTATATTATTTTATTCGCAAGTTTTAAAATCTTTTACAGTATCAAAGCTCATAATATTATTTCTATATTTTTATTTTTTTTATTTTATTGGTGGTTGACATCATCAATAATTACGATATCAAATAATGGTTTCAGATATTTCGAGTTGTAACTGTTCTTCATCAATTATTTGAATGTGTGTGAATGTGGTAAATACGTGCATCGAAAAATTGTATGACATTGAAATTATGAGACGCCAATGCTGTAGTGAAACTATTTGCTCCTATTTTTACAACGGTTCCAAAACTGTTTGAAGTAGTTGTGTAACTTTTGAATTAATAATTTATTTGTGGTTTTTAATGTAAACATACATAGCAAATTTTCATTTCGAAAAAATCGGGTCCTAAGTTTTTTTTCTTTTCTTTTTAATTAATAATAATTTTGTTTGAAACTTATATTATGTCTACTTATTTTCTGCACATTTAACCAGGAATCCCCTATTGCTATTTGTAAAAAAGGTTAGGTGGTTGATATAAAATTATAGTTTTTCATCAAAGTATCAACTATTTTAATTAAGGAATGTAAAAGATTGAATTTTGGCCGCTGTCCACCACTTTATTTTGCCCGACAGAGTATGGTTATACATTACCATCCGTGTCAATGATTAAAAACATCATTAAACGTGTTTGCTGGAATACTTTAAAAATATATTACTATCGCATGTGTTATTATTTTAATTTATTCAGAAAAATGTCGTTTTTTATTAAATATATTATTTATTTCAATGTTTAAAATGTGTGTTTTTATTAATTTAAAATTATGTTAAATATTTTTTTTATTATTTTGCAGGAACCCCGCAACTCAGCGCTCCCTCTGGAATTGTACGATGATTCTTCGTCATTACAAAGTCAAGATATTGATAAATGTAAGTACTATATATTTTCCGTAAACTTTTAATATAAAAATTTAGGAGTTCACATTTTTTATATATAATTCATAAATAATTATTTTGTTATTAAAATGAGTGATGCATTTTAAAATTTTTTTTTCAGTACCAGGCACTCCCACTTCGTTATCGAGAGATACTAAAGAGCAGCCTCAACTTAATACACAAAATATACAACAATCAATTAACGAAATTACGGCTGAACAAGCTTCTACAACAATAATGACAACTAATAGACTAATAATCAATGAGGAAGAATCAGACTTAGAAAAAGGCCTTAATTTATCTCCATCGGTTTTAAAGAAACCTCAACGTCCTTCACAATTACAAAAGATTCCTGAAGATGTAGTCATTGTAGATCCTGAAGTCCCCTCCATTCCACTTTCCACAGATGGCGACAAAAAGGTAAGTAATACTTATAAGTATCAAAAACCTTGAACGAATCATTTCAAAAACATATTAAAGATGAAGATTGGTATTGTAATGAATTCAAATGCAACTTTTCGATGCTTTTTATAAGAAATTTGCACCATTTTAATTATACGATGTTTGGACGTCTGGCTCTATAAGATAACCTTGTGCAGACTCTACATGTCGCAATTTTTATTATTTAACCTTATTCCCACCCAAATCAATAGTAGCTTAAATGAGTGTGTAATTTCATAAAATTTAGTACGTATAGGTTATTTTAGTCTTAGCATATGTGCCAAGTTTCATTTTAATCGGCTTATTATTTCGCCTAGTCCCATACAAATGACTCTCCAAAATAAGAGCCAAACTGCATAAAATTCTTAAGTATTCTTAATATTTGTAATTTTAACAAGTGAGAATGTTATATTCGGCTTAGCCGAATCTTTAATACCCACCATTAAAATATATTTTTTGTCCAAATTTCTTCCTACTAATTAACGATGCATCCAAAATTTCATAATTTACATCCATTCATCCATTGTGACAAAATACAAAAAAATATGGGAAGATGAAGCACATACATTTTTTGCGTCTAACTTACATATATAAAATGTTGCCTTTGTACGTTTTTCCGATACATATTTGTGATATATTATGTACTAAATTTTTTATAGACGTAAGGAATAGTAGGCTGAGCGTATTTTTTCCAAATGTTTCTTCCTACTAACTAACGACACATCGAAAATTTCATCGTTTATCCCCATTTATTTCACATTTGAGACATATTATATCACAAAATACACCAAAAATCAAGGATTTTTGTGGACGAGGCACACAATTACAGATTTTCATGGGTTTTTGTTCCATAACTTTCTTATATCCAATTCTGCCCATTTTCAATACCAAAAACCTTATATAAGGGAAATATTTGTGCCAAATTTCGTCTTTCGTCGTCTTCTTCAATAGGCAGATAGACGACATTGCTAGATCGACTTAGAATCTTACCAGGACCCCGAATACATGTTGGGGACTGGTACTGGACAAAAACAATATAATGCGAGGTAAATTAACAAACTATTAGTTTCCAAGGTTTTGTTTTTGTGTCAATCTGACCAGAGTTTACCAAGATATCCTTCAAATTGTGAATTCTCTCACATATTTTAGAATTTTATCATTTTTTTTATTTTCGAGGGTCCGATTTAATAAATTTTATTAATTAAAATTAAGTCTTATGTGTTAAAAACTTTATTCATGATGTTTTGTTTGTATGTATTTTCAATACGATTCGTTTTTATATAATAATCTGTTCCAAATTTCATCGAAATGTATATAAAATTCCGACCTCATACACATGTTTTATTAATTTTTTTTGTTTTATCATCTTTTTGAGGGTATTTGTATTGAGTCTAGTCAAATAAAGAACGCGAGCTGAATATCTGCTATGATGTTCTCTTCTTATGAATAAATTAGTCTCGCACGAGCATTTAACAAAGAAGGTTTATGCTTGTTTCGAAATTGAAATTTTTTATGCATACTTGTTTTGTACACACGAAAATGTAAAGAAATATTGAGTGTAAAAAATGTTACACAGAATATAATATTTTTATGTTATGAAAAAGAAAGTTTCAGTTATAAGGCTTGATATTGTGTTTAATTCACTGGTCTAGGTGAAATAATGTATAAAGACAAAGAAAGAAGATGCACTACACACCCGTTTAAGCAAATTATGTGTACATAGCCTCATATGGGGATAGGTCAAAACAAGGACCGTTCAAGACAATTTTCCACAAGTTTAATTCTTTTATCAAAGAAATAATCGCTACTAAATTTCATGGAAATAATTTTAAAATTGCGACCTTACCTAAATATTTCATTATTTTTAAGAATTTTGCCATAATTTAGGAGGGTATTTTTATGAGCTAAAGTGAAATATTACATCGATTTAAATGAAACTTGGCACATAGTTAAAAATGCTGAAGGGAGTTACACTTGTTAAATTTAATTTAGGCGATTTATGTGTAAGTATGAGTTAAAAACTATTCGGGGAATTACCTTTGTGTGGCCGCCAATTGAAATAAAACTTGGTACGTATGTTAAGATCAATAATCCCGAATTTCATCAAAGTACACACTCGTTTAAGGGAGTTATGAGTTTAAAATCTTATTCCGGGGGTATATTTGTATATCGACTCTGTAAAATAAAGGACCGATCATAGCCAATTTCAATAGGGTTGGTCCCAGTGCCAAAATATGTGCCAAATTTTAAGACTTCAAAATTGCGAGTTTGCACAAGCTTTAATCGACTCAGAGCCGAACGGTATACGGTATAATGTATTTGTGTGGATGTTACATACATCCACACAAATGCACCCTCTCCACCAATGGCGGTGCAGAGTATAATAAATGAGATTTTTATACAAAACTGTAAAACTTCCATTTCGGGACTTAATACATTTTGTCAATACAAGTCTGGTGTTTTTAGTACAATATTCTTGTTATATTTAAAACATATTACAAAAACTAAAACAAAACAGTAAAATTCACAGAAACTGTTAACCGATGTTTAATAAAAATCAATGTTAGTTTTTTTAGCTATACCTCGTCAAATTTTGTATCAAGTTTCCTGTCTTTTACTATTAATTTTAGAAGTTGTAAAAAGAAAGAATTTTGTAAAAAGATATAAGGTTTTAAAATTGAACTTAACAAAATAATATATTTTCATTAATTTGTAATATAATTTTTCTCAAACTTTCAATTAACACAATTTTTGTCATTTCTTATCATATGCAGCTTTTGAAGCTAAGATTGTTACACTGATTTATAAAAACAACTAATTTGTTTTATTTATTTTATTTTTTAGATTATTAAAAGAGAAAAAGGAAAGGCTCCACCTCCACCGGCTATTGTTAAGGAAAAAAATACTACATCAGATTCTACTGTTAATACACCTGGAGAGCAATCAAATAACGCTTCAAACGTTAGTAATATTTCATCTGAAGATGACGAGACTAAAGAACATCCATCTCCAGCATCTTCTAATTCTGCAGTATCAGTTAAATCCGTGTCATCTTCTTCAAATAAAAGCATAAGTGCGACCACAACAGCTTTGAGTACAAGTACCTCAATGGTTACAATAAATAGTGATACGTCATTACCTACGGCACCATGTCAATCAGAATCATCGCAAAATGTTTTACCAAATAGTTTAGAGTCCGGAAGAAGCCAAATTACCGTTGTAACAAGTACACATCCACCTGTAATTATAGATAGCTCATTAACTCTCCCATTGCAGCTACAAAATGATGTTATCATTGTGTCCAATAGCCTAAATAAATCTACCCAAATTAATGAATCGTCAACAGATGAAGACTATCCATCCATGGATGAGAGTATAGGAATAAGTTCTCCTCAGTCTTCGCAAAAACAATCTTCAATGATTGTTACATTATCAAGTGAAAGTAATTCAATCGAAGAAACTGATAAGTCATTCACGGTTCGTAAAATAGAAACTCAAGGTAGGAAATTGGATGAGAGCGAAGTTTTAATTGTAAGCCCATCATTTACAAATGAAAACGATTCTGCTTACAATACTCCTTCGGATGGTAACATTGATCAAACTAGTGAGCAACTGATGGATACAAGTCACGTATCAGTTGTGACAGTTGGTGATGAAATACGTGTAAAAGATAGTAGTCATTTGAATGATATCTCCCATAATAGCAATAATTCCTATATAAATGATGGATTTACAAAAGATAAAGGTCGTAATGGTCAAATAATTAGCAGTCCACAACAGAGCTTTGCTGATGCGGACGATATTAACGTTATTGTCAATTGTAGTAGTCGAAAACAAGATCAAATATCTCAACCCTGTGATGGAAGTGAAAGCGATTCGGTTCGATCAAGTACAGGCAGTGGAAGCAGAATTGTTCGTCGTGGTACTGAGGTTAAAATTTCAGTATCTGCAGATAAAAGTGATGCAGAAAGTATTTCTACTACAGCTAGTCACGACAGCCGTATTGAAATTGAAGTCGATAAAAAAGAAATTCAAGAAGAAGACGATGTTATTATTCGTCGTAAGAAGCCTTCTACTGGATACAAAAGTGGTTATAATGGAGCCTCTGGTCTTACAAAAGAAGAGATAGAATTGAAAAATTTGCGAAAGAAAACAAGGAAACGTACACGCAAATTTGAGATTGATGGTGTTCAAGTAACAACAACTACAAGTAGGGTTATTTATGGTGATGAAGATACCGGTCGCTTCTATGATGATCACGTATTCCGTAAGCAAGAATTGAGAGAATTAAAGATGCTTCAGAAGCAGGAGAAAAAACAACAGACGGATTTGCAACTTAAAGAGCAATTAAGCAAAGAACAGCAAGATCGTAGATTTGATCAGGAGCGAACGTCTTTGGAAAAAACATATGAGGCTGATATGGAAACATTGGCGCGACAACATAAACAATTAGTAGAAAAAACAGAGCAAGCTCAAGAACATGAATTGCGGTCATCCTCAAAGCGAATTCGAGCTGAACAGGAAAAGGAGCTTAAAATATTCCGGGAAAATCTTAAGCAGGAAATACATTTACTTAAACAAGAAGTGGATCTATTACCAAAGGATAAACGTAAAGACGAATTTAAACAACGTCGATCAGCGATGGAATTAGACCACGAAGAGAAAGAACGAGCATTCTTAGATTCACTAAAAGAGAGGCACGAGTTATTATTGCGGCGAATAAGTGAAAAGCATCGCGATCATCTTGCCACAATACACAGAAATTTTCTGCAACAAAAACAAAATGCTATGCGAACGCGTGAAGCTCTTCTTTGGGAGCTAGAGGAAAAGCAACTTCATGAACGTCATCAACTATCTAAACGTCACGTTAAAGAGATGTGTTTTATGCAACGACATCAAATGATAGTCCGCCACGAAAAAGAGCTTGATCAAGTAAAGCGTATGCTTCAACGAAAAGAGGAAGATCTTATTAAAAAACAAGCTATAGAAAAAAGAGCATTGCCAAAAAGGATTCGAGCAGAACGAAAAGCACGCGAATTGATGTTCCGAGAATCGCTGCGTATATCTTCAAACCTTGACCCTGATGTTGAACGGGAACGATTAAAAAAAGTATATTAATATATATATAATATCCATAAGCTATAAAATATCATTTCATTTATTGTTTTTCATTTTTACAGTTCCAAGAGCAAGATAAAAAACGATATACTCAAGAAGAACGGAGATTTGAAATAAAGCATCAAAAACAACTAGAAGAGATAAGAGCGACTAGGGAGAGCACAATAAGGTAAATATAGCAAATGCTTATTATTACTTCAAATATATAAACGGTTTTACTACTGTAATTTAATGGAATTTTCCTAAGTATAATATACTTAGAACGTTTTTAATGTTTTCTTAAATACTGTCAAAATTTGGTTAAGATGCGCCGATCCATTCCGAAGTTATAGGGAAAAATCTACTTAGAATACACATATAGTAATAAAGATTTTCCATTCTAAAATGTAGTGAGTACTCTTACAATACTTATGTTTGGAAATTGTTAAATTGTCTTTAAAACAATACATCTAATAACAACATGCTAAGTACACTTAAACGACCTACCGTCAATATTTTCTCCGTGCTAAAACAGTCTATGTTATTTTTAGTCAGGATCCTATTTAAAATTGTGAATTCAAGAACTACTACAAAAATTCTACTCAAATTTTACTAAAACCAGTGAAAGAATAAATGGTGTATCTTATAGTTTACGAGATATCGCGTGAAATCTTTAAGAGCAAATAACTCAAAACACTCTTTTTCGACTTGTTATGTTATATGTTATAGAATGTTATAGAACGGAGGCGTCGATATGTCATAAATATGAAACGGATGAAGGTACAAAGATGAAATTTAAAGTAAAACAAAATATAATAACTGGAAACTAATATGCGATAAAAAAATAGGCGTTACCAGCCCATTTTTTCACACGCTCATAAAAATATGTATTTTTAGGCATATTTTGCCATAAATATGAAAGGAAATAACGAACAAAGATGAAAATTTAGACTGACTGTTAGATAGTAGGAAGAATGTTGGAAAAATGAGCGTGCACCGCCCATCTACAAAAATCCGTTATTTTGGTATATTTTGTCACAAATATGAAATAAATGGATGTAAACGATGAAATTTTCAGTGCATTATTGATTAGTAAGAAGAAAAATATACTAAATATACTTTAATATAATTTGATGGTGAGTATTAAAGATTCGGCCAAGCCGAATATAACATTCTTACTAGTTTTTTTTTATTTTTTGTGTTATATAGTCTTCGCCGTAATTGCTGTTATAATTGATGTCTAAATTAGGAGTAAAGATTGATTTTTTTTTAATAAATTTCAAAAACAAAAAGGAAAAAATGTTATATCGACAATTTGATTACATTAAAAATTGTTTGAAGTTTATTAATTAAATAAAGAATATGCTGTTAAAATATTTACTATCAAATATGTATAATGTAACAATAAATTATTAAATGTATACAATATGCCAACAATATTTTACAGACTGTAATTTTGTTAAATAGAAACAACAATAAGGTAATAACCAGGGCAATCAATAATGAAAAATTAAAAACTTTAGCTTCAGGTATTAAACGTACCTATTATTTATTTGAAAATTCGATTTATAAAATCAAGGAAAGGAAATATAAAATTTTTGTAATCGATATTTATTTTTTTTAAAATTAGTTCTTGATAAAATAATCTGACTCCTTTTATTAACACACAAACATTTTTATCAGTTATAGAAAATCAAAATTGTCATATTGTAGTTAAGGCCCTATAAAAACTTGTATATATCCCACTAGTTATAGGGATAGGGTATATATAAGTTTGTTATTACGTTTGCAATTACCATAAAGTATAAATATTCTGAATCGTGGTTTCAAAAAATAACGAAATATGCATAACAGTCCGTCCATCCATCGGTTGGTATGTTGTTTATGAAGGCCCCCGATCATAAAATT
>JACGTJ010001593.1:16661-29514 GCA_014858695.1 Chrysomya rufifacies | reverse complement strand
CTTAGCAGATAACTATTGTGTTTAACATACTTTTAAGTTCTACAAACCAAAATTATTATGGATTTTGGTAAAATTCTAGAAAGATCTAGTCATTCTAGAGATGTCCGTCAGTCAGTCTGTCTATCTTTCTTTCTGTCTATCTGTTTAAAGCACGAAAGAGATCGCATCGGAATAGCTTCGCAGCTAAATTTGTTCACAAATATTTTTCTTACGTAAGGTGTATTTAGTATTCTTGTATGGTAATAAAAAAATTAGACACAAAGCAAAACTTTTTGGCCCACCATCCAAATTATATACCATTTTTTTTTCTATGTAACAAAGAACTTGTTGATTGTTCGTGTCAAAGATTCGACCAAGTTCGAACAATATAATCTTGCTTGTTTTCTATGTTTGACGATCTTTGAAGAATATTTTAAAATGGTGGGAATATAAATTAAATCGATTGTAAATATGTACATATATCAAAAGAATACTAATTATTTTTATGTCTGAAAGCAAAATTGTAAAAATATTATTGTCATCAAAAGAATGAAAATAATTTATTGGGTAAAAAATTAATCAAAAATTAAATGAAGTAGATATATGTTATTTTTTGTTTTAATTTATTAAATATAAAAAATATAAAAGTGATTTTTTCTTTAACAACGCTTAAATTGAATTATCTAATCGAAAATATATACTAAGATAATAAAAAAAAACTTACCTTTTGTTAATTTAATATCATTTTCTGTTGTTGTTATTTCGGCAGCATCTAATTTTTGGTTGCATTTTTTGTTTTATATTATTATACGTTTAATATCGTTGTACATTTTTGGTTGATAATAAAAATTCATTAAAAGTGCAACAATATTTTGTTTGTGCCACACACATTTTAAAAATACATTTAATTTAATAATATATACAGGTGCAGGTATCAGAATTCAATTCAATTCAATTGTTGTTGATTTTGATTTTAGAAAAAGACAACATGCAAAATATAAAATTATAAATAATTAGTAATTAATATTTTGTAATAATCAAATACAAGTATTTAGCAATAAACATGCATATAATGTCAATATAAAATATTTTAATTTATAATTGTAACTTAATTATGCATAAATTGTATACGGATTATATCTTGATTTGAAATTTATTATTTTTTATTACGTTAACAAAAGTAGCTTCACAACATTTGTATACAATAAATATAATAAAATAATTTTAGATAATATTAACAACAATAAATCCTATTAAATCTTATATGTTCTGTACTGCTGTCTGGACATTTACTTATATCACAACAAATTTTAATCCTATTATTTTGTCCAATTATTTAAAGACTTCTTTCATTTATTTCATAATAAGTTTCTGTTTTAATTGTATACATAAGGCAATATCGATTAATAGTTTCGAACAAGTCCATGGAAAATTGTACTACAATAAATCATTTTGAGAGCCTTTGTGTAATAAGGTATACAAAACATTTGATTTTAATCTTTAAAATTGATAGATTTTCCTCATCCGAAACGTTAATTAAAACTTCACAATGCTTCTAAAATAGATCTCTATCCTTAATATAATTGTAATTTTGAAAAAGATTGAAGATAGCCCGAAGTTATTTTAATTTCGAAGTTTTCAGACATCTCACTCTCTACCTTCATTTTTTAAAAACGTTGCAACTATACAAATNNTTATTATTATTATCATTATAATAATGTTTTAAATTATATATTTTGGCTTTTCATTTGATAAAATAGAGTTTATAAACACCTTTCGCTGACACCCCTCCTGTTGACTCAATGAATTGAATAATCTAACATTTCTTAATTTATAAAATGTAGAATTTCTTCATAAATATTTAATGTTTTTGTAAAATTCCATTGTCTTTTTCATTATACCTTAAGTTTTATTAACGATAATTAATCATTTTATCCTTCAAATAAATACTAATCTAAATTATAATAAAAATATCATAATATATCTAATAAATATTTAAACATGCATTAATTTATAACACATACGTATTTATAGATATTATATTTACCTTGTGAAACATTGCGACTTAATGAATCCATACTTCCACTTAAACCATTTTGTACACTACGGTCAACAGCATTTAAGTCAGCTGAACTTTCATTTGGTTGCAAGGTACGTGGCACATCCAATATGTTACGTTGGGCATTACTTTCATCTCCCAGAATTTGTGAACAGTCCAAACCTTCAGGCACACGTAAAATGGCAACGGATAAGTACATGTCCAATGCCTTTTTAATAAAGAAAAAAAAAATGAGAAATTAAATAATACTTCAAAATCTGCTAAGTTTGTCAAAAAAAACTTTTTAAGATTAGTTTCCTTTGTCAGTAACATCCTTTACCATTTTTAGTTGTTTAAACTTACCTTGTGCATAGTATTGAAATATTGATTTAAATCCTTGTGTTCACATGTCTGCCAATCTGCTTTGTAGCCCATTAATACAATATTGGGTTTAAGTTTTCCAATGCCAGCAGCCTTGAAGTATGTTATACAAAAGAAAACAAAAAGAATTCAAAATAAAATTTTGTTCTTTCGTAAAGTCATTAATCAAAACTTAAATTATAAAAAACAAAACAAAAGCAACAATATTAAGTTAGCAAGTATAAGAAAATATTTCGTTTAATGACCTTTGACAAGGACTCTTTCTTATTTGGTGGCAAGAAATTAAAGCCTGTAGCGATACGTTAAAATAACACTTCATTTTTCATTTTTATTATAAACATAACGGGTAATCATTTGTATTTTTTATACATGAAAAATGCTGNNTTTTTTTTTTTTTTTTAATTTTGTACTCTTTAAGGGGTTTTACCCACAATTTTTGGATTTCCGAATTGATAAAAATGTAATTCCTTTGGAAACATTATCTATTTAATTATTAAAATTCGGTAGATTTCTTAAAAGATGTTTGTCTATAGCTAAATGAATTACCCGTTATATAAAAATTATATACACCAGAGAGTGTTTCCTTTACAAAAACTCTCTATTAACATTTTAATCTTTTGTAACTTACTAACCAATTCATTCACAAATAAATAAAGAAACAAACAAATAAACAGGCGAACAACGCACATAGAAACCAATATAGATACAACAAAAACTTACTAACCTGCATTAGAGCCCTTGAGCCAGATTCAAAATCTTCACCATCCACCAAGGAATAGAAACCTTTAACACGATGACGACGGAACCAAGTGGTAGCACGTTCTTGTAAATAATTACGATAACGTTGAGAACTAGAGCCACGCAATACGTGACCACACACCATTAAAGATAAATTCTTGGTTAGCATGTAGGCAAAGTCAACCAGTACGGGACGTGTATTTGGCAAACCGGATAAGACCAATATTTGCGGACGATAGTTTTTAACATGCTCCTCAACATTATTCAATTGTTGCACAGATAACAAAGCATTCTTGTACGTTTGTGCCTGTGTTGTGGAGCCCCAATTGACGTCTGGCTTCCGATAAGCAACAATTAAGTACAATGCCAATACAACGGAAAATGTAATCAAAGCTGTTGCCCATGATATCAAAAACATAACAGCAACGCACAATATAGCGCCCAAGAGACTTAGCCACATGTTGTAGTACTATAGCAAAAGAACAAACAAAAAATGAAGACGCAAAAAAGGGAATTAAAAGGAAAGTAAATTAGTATGATACTTTTGTAGGCAAAGTTTTACACCATTTCCAAAGTATTATGAATTTTGAATAACAAACAAAATGTTTCGTTCAAACAAGAACTTATTTAAAAAACATTATAAAGAAAAAAATTATATATTGAAAATTTGATATTTTTAGAAACTTATTTTCATTATTCATGTGTTTCACATAAAATATGAAACAGTCTTTGCTAATATCAAAATATTTACTTTGGGTAAATTATTACTACTATTTGAATATGGTATACAAATCTTAACATAGTAATTTCGATTATATGGTGTAGTATTACAATTACTGTTATCACTATTACCACTAGTTAATATTACCATAGCAGCTTTAATACCTACTTTAAATGTTGGACGCCAACCGACTGGTTTTGCCAAACTGGCATGGAATGTACTGAAGTTAATCAACATATAGGCTGCCAAAAAGAAATTCGATATAAGTGGTGCAATAAGATTTAGTTCACCAATTAATATGAAGCTATAAAAATTTGACCCAAATTATCATGAACAAATACAGCCGGCAATCATTCAATTTCCAACAATATCAGGAACACCAGCCAAAGCAGCAGCAAGTTAAGAGTTAAAGGAAACAATGAAATAAAATAAAAATAATTAAATATAGATTAAACAGTATTTATTGTAAATTAGATATACATTCAGATATGTAATAATATTAATTGTTGATTGGTTACTTACGCAACAGCAATTACGAATGTCAAAACGTAACCACGTACTGGTTCATTATTTTTACCAAAACCTTTGGCAAACCATACAATTTTCGGATAGAGTTCATCTTTGCACAGAGCCTTTAATAATAAAAACAACAAAAGAAACATGAATTTAGTGCTAAATTTAATTTCTTTGTATTTATTTTAATTATACCAAAGTTATAATTGAATTGTGGTTTTTATTTTTCTTTTTACCTGGAAGACTTTTGGTGCTGACACCAAACTGGCCAAAGCTGAGGATAATGTGGCTGCAAAACAACCGGCGTAGATTAAGGGACCAAAACCTGATACTAATTCAATTACTTGAAACGAATTTTGTAAACCATAATCACAATCAACTGAAAAAATATATAACAGAGATAATTATATTGAGAAGTATATAACAATAGGTTTAATAAATTTTGAAAGAGGTTACACTTTAATGTTTTGGTATTTAAAGTTAGCGAATGGCGAATATGTAATATGCTACACATTATACATTTTAGAATTGTTCCTAAGCTTTGATGAATTTCCTATCACAATTATTTCAAATTTATATTAATAAACAAATTTAAATAAACATTGATTATGGATCTTTGCGAAAGAGTACATAGATGTTTTGGGGCTAATCTAGAGGTGTCTAACATCACAAATCAGTTTAAAATCATTTTTTATTTACTTTTGTAACAACTACATGACGTGCACTGTAGCGCGACCAAATTTATTAAAAAAAAGGTGTAAAATAACACAAAATTCCTACGTGTTTTATTTTACAATAAATATTTTCTTTCTTGAGTTTATACAACGCAGGGAATTAATATTTATAAAGTTCTTTTGGAAAATTTATTAATGAAGACATTGTTCCTTAAATTTGAGTCTAATATTCTACCTCATTTGAAAAGTAATAAACCTCTTATTAGAATAAATAAATTACACCGAAATGAAATCATTTTAATTAAATGATGGTATTGTAAATTTCAACAGGTTTATTATACAAATAACTGAAAATTGCCAATAATACCAAATGGGTGTAATCGAGTTAATAACTCATTACGATGTTAATTTATGCAAATTGAAAAAAAAAGTTTTATTTTTGGAATATTATTTAAGCCTCCTCAGTTAATTTTCCAAATCCTAAATCCGATATTAATAAAAAGAAATTATATAAAAATGATAAAATTATTTCAATTATATCTTAATTCTCCTATGATTAATATTCTTTATAAAATGATTTTTCAATATAAATTATTGTTAATTATTTTTCCTAGAATCCTTTCGAAATAATTTATTTCGCGATTTAATATCTAAGTTAGCAGATTTAAAAGCATTAAAAGTAAATTGTTTTAAGCTCTTAAATGAAAATGACCTTTATAATTTCTTTTCACAGCAAATCTTAAATTAATTGCAAAAATTATTACCCTAAAAAGCAATAACAATGCAAAACAAATGCTCTATTTCACATTCCATTTTGTTTATTTTATGGTTACTAATAATGGAGCTAAAAAATAAATAAATATTAAGTTAAACAAAACACGTTTTTATACTTAAATCATGACTAATAACAATTTTGCAAAACAAATATTCATAAATTTAAAGAACCAAAAAAAAAAAAAATATGAACAATAACTGACAACAAATCTATAAATTTGTTCAATTTTTTTTGCAGCTTAAAAAGAATCCTGAGATTTTTGTTTTTCTGTGTATTGGTATTTTTGTTTTTTGCATTTCGTTTTTCTTTTTTCATTTAAGAAGTATGACCAGAAAAAGGTTTCATAAAATACATGGTAATCAGGATATATTTGTTTGTGTGTTTGTATATACTTACTTCCTGTACAATTCAAAAAGGCAAATGAGCCATTAACCATGTCAGCAACATCACCAGTAGCATCACGAGCTACGGTGGCACCAGCTATAACAACCATAATCAAATATGTGACTGTTGTTATTAAAATGGCCAATAAAGTACCTTTTGGTATGGATTTTTGTGGATCCTTTTTTGTACAAAAGCAATGAAACCGAAAAAAAAACAAACAAAAGAACAGCAAAAAACAAAACGAATAATAAAGATAAATATTTCATAAAAAAGAAGGTTTATTTTTTAGGATATAAAATGAATTAAATAATAATAATGATGATGGTTGTTGTTGTTGTAACATTTATGTTTATTTTACCTTTAAGTCACCAGAAATGTTGGCACCAGCTAAAATACCAGTTGCTGCAGGAAAGAATATGGCAAAGACTGAAAAGAAATCATGACGTACACCCTTTTCCACACGATAATCCGCAAAAAAGTTATCCTTTAATAATGTCACTAAAAATTAATTAAATAAACAAACAAAATTATATAAATTTAAAATTTAAATAACACAAACAAGTATATATACCCAAGACTGCTTTTTAACTCTAGACTTTGCCTTTGAGATATAACATCGAAGTAGAGTTTTTTACAATTATTTACATTTTTAGCGAAAAATTTTGTCAAAAGAAAGCATATTCTATAGATAAATAAGTAGATATCAAACTCAAAGAGCACCGCCTACATCAGTTGTCAAAAACCTAATTGGATTCTACCCGCTATTGTTTAATCTTATATGTTTTTATTTATTAGCTTATATTCAATTATGTTCTTAAACCGGAACCACTATTTACATCCATATTATAACTTAAGTTTTGATACTTTAAACTTATATTTTTTTTTTCTTTTGCATGATTTTGGTACTTTTTAACATTCATTTGATACTTTTGTCATGTCAGCACTTTTCTTATTCACCTTAACTCACAGGCTTTCTAACACTTTTAATAATTGTATTTAGTATCTCATAAGATCAAATTCAAAGAATGTTTACATTTGAATAACATGAAAGTAGTAACAAAATTAAAATTAAAGTCTGAATTTCTAAGAAATTTCCCCTAACTTACAAATAGATCTAATTTTTATTTACATAAAATAGTATTACTTATATAGATTAAAAATCGTACAAAATTTATTTGGTCCTTCCTTAGTTCAGGAGATATAAGGTTATCAATTTTTTATATTTTGTTGTTCTTTGCCTAAAATCAATCCATACTACAAAAGTAACTAATGTTACTTATTTTATATATAGAATAATTCAATAAGATAAATCTTAAGTCAAACAAACTTACTATTATAACCCAGAAAACCTTTAGCAACCTCTTCATCACTTTTAGGACCAATAATACTGCCAATTATAAAGTCTGCTATGGCTATTAACAATATAATCAATAAACCAATTTGTGCCTGTAAAAATAAAAACAACATATTAATGTAATAACTATGTTTGTTTTTTTTTTTTTAATATATATAAATTCTACTTACTTTGGCCTCCCATTCCATACCGACCACTACAATTACCAAAAGTATTAATATGGTAATGCTACCAATAATACGCACATCCTGTATGCTACCATCAACAATGCTCAGACCCAAAGAATTTAATAAATCCAACATTGATTCACAAAAACCAACTACATACATAGCACATGCCACCGCATTTGCAAGTGAGAATATTAAACCAATCGAACCTCCAAACTCTGGACCCAGTGAACGTGATATCATGTAATATGTGCCACCTAGCAAAAGAATCAATAAAGCAAATAGAAAATCAGTTTCATTAAAACATTTGTGTTACAAAGTTTGAGATTTTCTTTTTGTTAGTATTTATTTTAATTGGGTGAAAATGTTTATATTTTATAAACTATATGTATGTATTTGCAAAAAATTATGTTATTTGTTTCGTACAAAATGAATTGTGAATTGAATTTTAAATGATTCATACAATTTATTACATTTTTGCCAGCATCATCATTTTCACATTTATATTTTGCTACTTTGGCACCATCATCATACACATCATTGCATAGATGATGGGGTTGGCTGGTTGGGGAGTTAATGACTTTGTTTTGGGTCACTGGTGTTAGAATTTTGAATTTTATTGGTTTCTTTAATAAAATCACAAAAAGAGAAAAAATTATATTTAATCTAATAAAAACATATATAAAGGATACAACAATGGTTTTGAAAAAAAAAAAACATTAAAGTTACTATAACAACCATTTTAATACTTTAATAAATGAAATATAATTTTAATATAAAAACAACAAGAAAAAAAAAAGAATTATAAATTCATCTGTTTCTAAAAACAAAATTCTTTGTTATAGAGTGTCTGGGCTTTATGTGCAGTAATTTTTCCGGGAAATAGGAAGAATAAAATAAATTCCAGAAATTGTTGTCAAATTAAAAATAATAATAATTAGAGTTTATTTTCAGAGATCCCGAATTTTTATGTTTTTTTTTTTGTTTTTTGTTTTTAATGTGGACAATTTTGAAAGCAATCTCAATTCAAAAATTCTTTCAATTATTTATGCTCTACATCTTTATTGAAGAGTGGGTACTTAAATAAAATTTTGCAAACGTTAGTATAACTGTTTTCCAGATATTAACTTTCAAATTTCATTATAATCGGCTCATTAATTCGCCTTTCACATAAAAATGTTAAAATATGCTCACAATTATTACAAATATTCTTATCACATTTTTAAATTTAATTCTGAATTAATTTTTCGCAAAAAGAAAAAAAACTTTAAATATATTCCAGCAATATTGAAAAAATCAGGAAAATTGGGCTTATAAAAAAAGAAACCAGCATAAAGTGCGTCATCAATTTTTTCCTTTTTCTACTCAGTTCCTATTTCCCTTCTATAAACTTTGAAGAGCATAAAGAAAATTTTCTTGAAAAAAGTTATTTCAAATATTTTAAAAACTCAGCCAGCAACTACCTTAAAACACAATAAAACTTCCTTATAAATTATATAAAAAATAAAATATTTAATAAAGTTTATATGTATTTCGAATAAAATTAAAATTAAAAAAAAAAATTGAAATATATATAAACTAAACATACATTCATGAAGTTGCAAATGAAAATACAAATAACATTTTATGTAAAATTATTTGCTTTAAAGCTCATAGCTCGTGTTTTTAGACTACTTACCGCCCTTGATGACACCGTTCGTACTAATCGCTGACATTGACAAGGCTGTAATACTGGTGACAATTGTTGTAGTTAAAATTAAAATGAAACCCTCCATGATGCCAGCTTGTCCGACTACCCAACTGAGACGTAAAAACAGCATGACACCCCAAATATTTAGAAGACATCTCACTAAAACACCTTTGATCCAGCCAAACTTTAACACACCATTCATGGCACCACCACCCGCTTCCGGATCCTGGTTACGATTCAAGCTGTGAGTATTCTATAGAGAGTTAAACAGAAAAAAAAATGAATGGAATACCCAGAAAAGCACAAAATAAAACAAAATTAAAATCAAATTGCTTGCAATATGAAATAATACCTTATCCTTTTTACTTTTACTTCTATATTTATTTAAATTACATTTTTATGATTGTAATTTAAAGATTTACAGATACAAAGTATTGCAAATTCTTAGCAAAAAAAGAAAAAAGAAAGAAAATTACACACATGTTTTTATGTACATATATGAAATAAAAATTGTTTAACATATTTTAAAAATCAAGGAAATGTTATGGAAGAAAGAAAAAATGCCTTCTAAAATACCAAAAAATGAAAGAAACATTTGTCATAAAAATAAATTCGTAAACATACGATTACATTTACGGCAGCCAGCAACAGGAAGAAACTTCTCAAAATATAAATATCAAATTTACAGAAATATTTATGAATTTGCGTAACACATACATTTACATATTTATATGTTAAATTGCAACGGGACTAAGTTAAAACGAATCTATGAATGTGAGTCACCATCCCTGAAACAACTTGTTTTAGCTGAAATTCACTGTAGGACAATTTAAGTGTGTGGTGTTGTAATTTTTTTTATAGCTCACAAAATAATAATCGTACAAGGACAAAAGAAATAAATACGAGTCAATTTTAAATAAAAATATGATACAAGTGACTGACTATGCAAATTTTATTTTTATGTATTTCAGGTGTTCCTGAGACCCATTTGTTGAATTGATGTTTTTGGCTTATATTTGATACATCTGTATGTATATAATATCAGTCCTCCATAACGAATTAAATAAAATAAATAGAAATTTATTAAGGTCGTTTAAAATAAAATTAAATGATTTTATGTATTACAATATTTTTCTTTTTAGATAATTTTCAAAAAATGTTCATTTGTATACAAAATTTAAACCAAATTTTCTTATTTCATAAAATTTTCTTTTTACAAATGTTCTATATTACACAAGATCTTTTTTTTTTTATAAAAAATTTTCGCATTATAGAACATTTTCTTTTTATAGAAAACTTTCACAATTTTTTTTTATAGAAAATATTCACAAAATTTTCTTTTTACAGAAAATATTCACAAAATTATCTTTTTATAGAACATAGTCATAAAATTTTCACAAAATTTTCTTTTTCTAGAATTTGTTATGATAGACTTTGTTTATTATTATTATTTTTTTTTTAATTTTTACAAATATTTATCATTGCATTTGTTATAGCACTTTTCTACAGAACATCTTTTCAACTATACGACTATACCAAATTACGAATTTCATTGGATTATTTATGAAGTTTTTCAAATGAAATTTAAATTATTTTTATTAGCTCTACTATGCAAACTATGCAAATTAATTTAATTATTCTTTTTTATTTACATAATAAACAATTTCGTCCTCAACCCAGTATAAATCGTAAAACTGCAAATTAAAAGTAAAGTTAATTTATTCAGAAAATTAATATTTTAAGCAAAATTTATACTTTTTACCAAACTAATGAAAAAATTAAGAAACCTTTTGATAAAAACAAATTTCTTTAAAATATGAACAAAATTAATATTTTTGTTTTAAACAAAACATTAAAGTTATAAAAAAAACAAAACAAGAATGTTATATTCGGCTTGGTCGAATCTTTAATACCAACCATCAGTATATTTAATATATGTTTTGTCCAAGTTTTTTTTCTATTAATTAACGATACACTAAAACTTTCATCGATTACATTCGATCATTTCATATGTGTGATAAAATACATCAAAATCACGAATTTTTCAATATTCTTCTTACTATGTAACAGTCAGTCTAACATTTCATCTTTGTACGTTCTTCCCTTTCATATCAGGGCGAAAAATGCTTAAAAACGCATATTTTTATGAGCGGGCGAAAAAAATGGGTGGGTCACGCCTATATATGTATATTTATATGTGTGCCATTCAAAGGGTTCAGAAGAGTTTTTAAGGGGCTACTCAAAATTTTAGTTTCATTTAAATTTAAACGATAGAACATAACAGGTTTACTATAAGTAAGTAGAAAACTCACTCGTGTATGCATGAAAAATAATTACAGTATACCTTTTTTTTTGTTCTTATTCCTGTTTTCTTATATGTTCATTAAAATTTAAAAACATTTTCCAACTAGATAGAATACATGGATCCTAATGTACTCTATTAGATTAAGAAGTAACTTAAGTTTGCCACTTGATGTAACATCTTGATATTATTATAAGACAACATTCACCAAACAAATATAAACCGCAATATTTTCATGCTCGTTGTTACAAAAACAAAATTACGCCTTTAACACATATTTACGTATAATCAAAAACAAAGGAGAAAAAACAAAAAAAAAAGAAAATTAGTTAAAACAAAACTGTACATTCTTTCAACCACACAACCTGTAAAAGGAAACAGAGGATTAAATCATATGGAAAAAAAGGAAGAATAGCATGAAATGGAAAGTGAAACCCAGAGCATCTGTTTTTTGTATTTCGAGAAAATAAATGTTTCTTAAGACAAATATTTATGATTATTTGTCATAAAGAAAATTGAAAAATATTTATAAAAGAAAAATCACGATTATAAACGGAAGAACAAAGTGAAACATTTTTTTGTCTCCCCCTTTTTAATCAAAATAAATTTGTTAAAGAAATATAATAAGAAAAGTATTTATTTAAAACAATTTAAAAGTTTTATCTTCAATGGTTTCATTTTATTAAATTTCAATTATTTGTTTGGCGTAGTTACTTAAATTTAGAAGGTAATAAAAAAAACTTCCTAACGAAAAAAATAAAATAAAAATAACAACAGATTGCAAAATGATTAAAATTTGCCAAATGAATGAATGAACAAATTCTAGTAAAACAAACAAATTTTAAATAATTTACATAACTATTGTTTATTAATTTAATTGATTTTGAAATTTATGTCTCATTTAAAGGCTACAAATGTCACATGATAGTGACGAAGATTTTTTCTGATTTATAATTACGATAAATAAATATGCCCGAGTTAATTAATAATTAATCATTTACTATTAAAATTATAAATCTCAAAATTGTGCAACCTCTTATAAAATCATGTATTGCTATACTTTAAAACGTAGTTCTAGTTCAGTTCTAATTCAGTTCATGTTCTGTTCTATTTCAGTTCTAGTTCAATTCTAGTTCA
>JACGTJ010001592.1:10138-20580 GCA_014858695.1 Chrysomya rufifacies | reverse complement strand
TTTAAAAAATAGATAATCAATTAAAAAAACAAAAACTTGAAAACATTATAACAATTTTGAGTATGTAAGTTTGCTGTTAAAAACTCAAGTCTAAGA
The DNA here is from genome assembly GCA_014858695.1 of Chrysomya rufifacies. Lineage (NCBI taxonomy): Eukaryota > Metazoa > Arthropoda > Insecta > Diptera > Calliphoridae > Chrysomya > Chrysomya rufifacies. The sequence goes on along the minus strand of JACGTJ010001592.1, from coordinate 20,484 downwards.
ATTCATATGTCATAATTTTAATAGGTTTGGGTATTTTTTGGTAAAATTTTTTTTGAGATAAGTATAGATATATTAATCTTAAATTTGAAATTCGAAATCTCAACTACATAATTGTTTCACTTCTTTGCTGTATAGACTTAATAGTTCCGCAATTCTTTTCATTAAAAACTTTTCAAAAAATATTATGTCTTCAAAATTCCTAGGAAATAAAACACCAAAAAATTGTTTCTTGGAATCATTAAAGTTTCTGGTTTATATTTGCATTTTTCACTTGTTTGCTGTTGTTTTACATTCACGATATTACATTCTATGCGTTTATAATATTTTGTTGTTGTCTTTTTGTTTTTGTTTTTTTTTTTTTTTAAGTTATAATGTGTCTTAATCTCAAAGTAATATAATAATCATGAATTAAGTTTTTTTTTGTTGTTTTTTGTCTTTTTTTATAATTTAAATTGTATAAGTTGTTCTTTTTGTTGTATATTTTTTAAATATGACAATTTTTTTTGTTTATGTTTTTTTCGGTATCACCTTAATAGATAAAATGTCTTTAGTACAATATTATCATTAAATTGTTTTTTTGTTTTTTTCATTATCGTTATTAATTTTAATTTTAAGTATTAACAAAATAAGTTACAATTTATCATCTAAATAAATAAAATCTGCTTTAATTTTATAGTTATAATAATTAGAATAATAATTAAAAATTTAAAAATAATAATATTATTAATAATAAAATAATAAAAGTAATAATAATAATAATCATTAAACACGCTCACACACAGACAGACTTTATTTATATTAATATTTTTATTATTGTAAATCGAAATCGATTATTATGTACAACTATCAGGGTGCTGGCTCTGTTTACGTTTGGATTTTGGCTCTTTAGAGTGCTCTATTGAAGGACGTCTTGGATTACCAAGTGTTACTAAGGCGCTGGCCACAGCTAATCCGGCCGATTGACCAGCTGGTGCATGCTGGAGACCACCTTTAAACATTAAAAAAAAAAAAAAAAAAANNTAAACAAAAAAAGAAACAATCAACAATAAAAATAGTTTAAAAAAATAATAATAAAAAGTTGTTATGGTTACCTGTGGGTAAACGGACTAGAAGAGACAAAACGGCAGCTCTATTGCCGCTGCATGGTTCTAATGCTATTGGACTTGGACATTCCTAAAAGTAATAAAATTATTTTTTAATTATATTCCTTTAATTTTAAAGGTTACATTCTAAATGAATAAATTTTAATATAAATGTATGAAATTGTGCAACATTTTTTTCTTTTCTATTCCACTTATCACATTATTATCATTCTATTTCTTTTAAATAACATTTATTAGATTTTATATTCCATCTTCTTACCTTTTTACGTTTCTTGCTCATGTTTGCTATACCTTCCATTGTTAATGATAAATCAATATTTTCTCGATTTTCAATATCCACTAGCACCTATAATACATAAAGAAGAATTAATAATCAAAAACCTATAAATACTCAAACAATCTCACCAAATTTATTACCTGTGAAAATGGACGACTGGCCATTTGTTCCATTTCAACAAACAAACGTTGTCGACGCCTAAACATATCATACTTTTGCTTAATTTTCCACAGAATGGCAGCCATTAGCAAAAGTAACAGGAAACACGTGGAGAAGGTTATAAAGAATTGTTGTAAGTTGAGCTTGGGATACTGCGAGAAGGCAATTTGTATCCAAATGGGTGGTTGGAAGTCATGCACAAAAACATAGAACGTTGTTAACGAACTATTGTCTTTGGGTGAATGTCCAAATTGATAATCGGTTTTGGGGAAGCGATGACGAAATGTTGAACAATTGATATTAGTAAAAATGATTTTGTTGGGTGATCCCGCCGATTTAACAATAATATCCATTTTGGCGGGTACACTGCAGGTGATAGTGAAATCAGCATCAATTTCAGGCTTTACGGGGGAATTACGGAAATTGATTTGACGAAAATGTCGATCTTCCTTTTTGGAAAGATTAAATGTAAATTGATAATCGATAGTGAGTTCATAGTAGCAGGTCGAATGAATGGGATCACCATGATAGTGGTTTTGGGAATCACATTTCTCACAATGATCTCCCACAATGCCTTTGGTGTTGCAGTAGCATTTACCCGTATCGGGATGGCAAATATCACCTTGACTATTGCAATCACATCTCTGGCATTGCCCACCATTTATGGGATTACCCCAATAACCTGGCCCACATTTCTCACAATGAGTACCAAATGTCAAATTCGAACATGGTTGTTCACAGTGCACTGAATCCAAGCATTTCGAGTGACCATTACAATTACATTTCGGACAAGAAGTAAAATACCATTGACTCGAGGGACATTCATTAGCATCATGAGGCTTCAAAGCACCTCCTTCTATACACTTGCCCAGACCTGTATTTGAGCCATCGTCACACCAACCACAAGCCGGATCATCCAGGCACTGGGAACAACTGTTGTAGAAGCCACATTGGGCCGTAGACAAAGCCGATGAATTTCCCCAAAGACTTGCGGGAGCAGTGCGACATTTGGAGGTGTGTGTTGTCCATTCTCGGCATTGTCCATAGGGAAAACTGGCGGTATAAGAATTGCGATCAACGCATCTTAACTCATTCTGACACCAAATACAATCGTTCTCCGTGCAATTATGACAATTTGTTAGCGAAGCACACGAAGGCGGACAAATGATTTCATCCACAGTTCTATTGCCATTGACAGCAACATAGGGACGACAACGATTGTGTTCGGGTTCCCAAATACAGGCAGTGTTTGCCGCACAAGCATGGCAAGTGTGCAACTGTTCGCATATAGCTGTAGTTCGAAAATCCTCCTTTGTTGGACAATTTTCCAATTGTTTAATATTTAAAGGTGGTGCATTTGTAGCTATAACAAATTGTGCTTTAGAATGTTGACTCTGTTGCTGTGTAGAAGTTTCATAAAACACTGAAGTTAAAGGAGAAGTTTCACGACAACGTTCTTTGGTACAAACACCACCTCCACAATAAGTGCAACCATAAGAATTTGAAACACAAGACTGACAATTATTTAATTCTTGACAACGTGATACATCCAACAAAAGTTCTGAAGTCATAGTTAAACGACTTTTAGAAGGACAAGCAATATAGTCATATTGTTCTCGACCATAAATAGCAGAACGTTGTACTTTTGTAATGGGTATACAGCGCATTTTTTGTACATCCCATATGCACTTAACACCCGGTCGGGCATTTGTACATTTTTCCTCTTTCGTGTAATAACTACAAGTGCCTGGAGAAAAACGCAACATATCGTTGAGTAACTGACCATTAAATCCGCCATAAATATAAAGATCTTCCTCAAAAACTACTGAACTATGACCAAATCTAGAAAAATATGAATTTAATATTGAACAATCTATTAAAATAATTTTCTATAACCTTACCTGGCTAAATCTGCTTGCAAATGCATTGGAATGTTTTGTTTATGCCATGAATCACAAAAAACATCGTAAACTAATAAATCTTGACTATAACATTTGGCTCCATAACTTTCAGCCGTATCATTATGAGTATTACCTCCAAAAACCATCATTAAACCGGGATTAACAAAATTTGCAGTATGCAATAAACGAGCACTAGGCGCAGATGACAATAAAGTCCAAGTACGTGTAGAAGGTGAGTATGCATAAAGACGAGTAGTTATATATTGACTTGCTTCAGATTCGGACACAATGCCACCGTAAACATAGATTTTCTCAGTTAAATGATCATAAGCAGCACTATGACTAAAACCTCCCTTTACCACATAACCATTCGTCTCAACAATCTTCCATTCTCGTGTGCCAAAGTTAAATTCTTGCACCGTGTTCAAGTAGCCATATTGGGGCGAACGTCCAAAAATTACCACCATGTAGCGATAACTGTGTTTGTCCCCAAAACCAGGCACTAAAGTGGCAGTATGACCCGTAACATGTAACGGACCGCACATGGCATATGGCGTACTTAGAGTATTACAAGGTTCTGCATTGACGGTAATATTCTCCCATGTCTTGGCATTAACATCAAAGGCCCACAATTCATTTGAAATGCCAGAAGCTTTGACAACACCCCCATACATGAAGATTTTATCGCCATACATAACGGTGGACATGCCATAACGATGTTCTGGTACTGTGCTGCCCTTTTCAGTGTGTACCGTTTCCCACACATTGCCATTGAAATCATAGGTAGTCATCAGTTTACCACGACCATATGATTCACCGGCAATAATATACATGGTATCACGCCACACAGCAGCAGCATGCGACGCTGTACCTGGAGGTGGTAAAGATTGTTTAGGATTAACGCTTGACCAAACACCATGTGCCCGTAATTGGCCACAATCATTGCCACCATAACCTTCTCTACAAATACATCTAAAATATTGAAAAAGATAGAAAGAAGTTAATTTTTTTTATTGTGATATTAGTTTATTGAAAACAAACCTTTCTTCGTCCAAACTACAAGCACCGTGATTTTTATCTTCCATACAATTATTCGGACAGGCTGCTATATTGCAAGCTTCGCCACTATACAACGGATCACAGATACAGAAACCTTCTTTGCATTTGCCATGACCCGAACATTCTATTTCCTCATTATCACTCGAACAAGCATTCATTTTGTATGATAAATTAAAACCAGACATATTGTAGGCATCATCACTAAAGAAATGCAATAAAGCTGTACCCGAACGTGCTATAACTTGTGGTACGCTGCGTATCGAAAAATTCCCCCTATACATAAGACCACTGATGAATGAATGAAAAAGATACAAATATGTTATTATACATTGTTAATATTTTATTTGTTATTTAATTTTACCTAAAAACTGCCAAAAGTGGAGAATCTACACTATCCCCATCATATATATACAAATGATCCCAGCCACATTCGGTTGCAAATTCTCTTAAATGCATACGTATAGTGGGCGGTTTACCATGTTTATGATTCCAATGTTTAGTGGCATCAATTAACCAGCTACATTTCACACTAACTGAATAATTTCCCCAACCATCGTGTATTATGCCGTTTTGATGATACATTCTTGAAAAATTAAAATATAAGATTAGGTATAATTTCAAATTTAATGAAATAATAAAAAAAATATTAAGATTTTTTATATTACAGTAGACTAAGTTTTATTGAGATTAACGATTTTAGTTAAATTAAAAAAAAAATATGTCGGTATGAACTTTTTTTAAAAAAATTTTTATGTAATCACTTTGATCACTAAATTTATTTGAAAAGCATAAAATTGATCAATTACTAAAAATAACAAAATTCCTCGAGAGATACTTGGGATTCCTCTCCAAGATTTAAAAATTTATACACATTAATTATTTGTTTTTAAACATTAATTCGAAGTTAATTTTGCCGGGATCCTGAACAACAATAACTGAATTTCCCGAGAATATGCAAAAAAAATTAATTTATATTTTTTAATAATGACCATAATCAGTTACAAATTTCTGCTAACATTATCGTGCAAACCCTAGCCGATTCTTTGAACTATCAGATAATCAAACACACAAAAAACTTATCAATTATAGAGGAGTCTAACCAGTGAATGAAATGCTTATAATATTTAGTTTGGGGTCAGAATATTTGTCACTATTAGCATATATTTCCTTACGAAATAACTTGGAAGGTCTTTAACATAAAATAATTTCCCATCTCTCAAATTGTTTCTAGATTCATTTTGGACTAATTTAGAATATTAAGTCAGCCAATTAATACTATTTTATAAAAATATATAGTTTTAAAAGATTAAAATTAATATATACATATATACAACTGTACAAAACTAATAAATTTATTACCGATAATATTTATATAAGAAAATATATAGAAAATAGCTAAATTGCTATATTATAGTAAAGGCGGCAGGCTTTCTTTATGAATTGTAAGATGCTAATGATTAGAAACACATTAACGTCATAATTACAATATAGTTTAAAAATGATTACATTTATTTGCAATATTTTAGATAAGCGCATGTTATTGATTTTGTTTGACATTTAAATTAAAAATCTAACAAATAAAAAACTTCTTTAAATGGAATATAAATTAGCATTACTAATAATGTCAACAATATTATTCTAGCTCTTTTTTAAAGACAAACATACATAAAAGGAGTATATGACTCATTTTTTGTTAAGCATTGTTTTAGAATATATTAAATCTAAACAAACTACAAATGATATTATTAAGTTCAATTAATTTAATTGAATATTGTTTGTTATATAGCTAAAAATTTATATCTATAAAATCATTTGATAAACATCTTTAAGTGCAAGGGAGAGTGTTAAAAAAACAATGTTCTATATTTTGCACTAGGTTTTGGGGGAAACAAAATTGTATTTTGAGTTTGAAAGATTTATGATAGAAACAGTAAATGCAGATTAGATTAGATAAAAAACAAATAAAATATTTCAGAAATAAAAAAGTATGCATGTATGTGAACGTACCACAATATCCAAAAACCTACCTAACTTTGCCACCACAAAATTGGCATTCGGGACCTTGCCAACCATCAGCACAAATACACTGGCCAACATCTTCCTTACATTTTCCATCATTTTGACAGTGGCCACCGGGTGCAGAACAATTGTAGGCTGCAACGTGTGTCAAAAAGCTGGAGCAAATGTGAAATAAAACCAATAACAGTAGTAAAATATGTTTCCGCCTGTATTTACAATTAAAAGTTGTTGCTGCGGCTGTTGCAGCAGCTACATCTGCTGACGATGTTGCTGCTGTTGTTGCTGTGGTCGTTGTTGCTATAATGTTATATTGCTGTTGCTGTATATATTGTGTTGTTGCTACTGTTTTAATTTTGCACATACTATTGCTAAAATATTTGCAATTATTGTGTTTAATTGCTGTCTTTGCTGCTGCTTCAGTCGTTGTTCCAGCTTTTTTTGTTGTCCCCTCATCATCTTCGTCGTCTTCGTCAATTTGCTGATGTATGTATGTTTGTTGTTGTTTCTGTCGCTGCTGCAGTGTGTTATTTACACACATTTTATTGTGTTTGTTGTCTTTTTTATCCAATTACTATTTTTTTCCTTCTTGTCTTTTTGTTGTTGTTTCTGCTGCTCTTGCTGCTGTCGTTTTCAAACTGAAATTATTATTATTAAATTGTTTTTGTTGTTCTTGAACATGGTTCAATAATTTTTCTCTTTAGTTATATATTTTTTTATATTTTACCAAACACCAAACTTAAAACATATTTTTAAATTTATAAATATTTTTTTTTTTTATTTAGAAAATGTTTATTTCTTATAGAAATAATAAACTAATTTGGAAGTTTTATTGCTGCTGTTGGTTGGCTTTCTATTTTTTCCTTCTTTTTTATGTTGTTGGCTCGTCGTTCTTTCTCTTTTCCGTCCGTTCTTTTATTATTTTTCACAGACAACGAACGCACTTGACTTTTGTTTTCATTGTGTAATAGATTTTTACCAATTAATTAGTACATAAATAAATACTTTTAATAATACTACACGTACATTTAACACATTACTTTTAAATAATTTACTTGGAACAAATTGAGAAAAAAAATAATTATGTATTTTATTGGCAAAATATTTTTACAAATTTTTTTCGTTTTTTGCTTTTCAGGTGAGTGAACTAATTTCTCCCGTTGACAGCAAACAGTATTGTCAATTTAAACTATTTTGCTATTGTCATATAACGGAAAAAATAGTGTTGCCGATTATAACGTGATGTCTAGTGTTTTGTTTGCGTAAAAATATGAAGTTTTAAATATAGACATTAATAATTTTAAGTTATAAAAAATTTTATTTGCTCTAGGGTTATTACATAAAAATGACATAATTAAAAAAAATTTCATCTAACAAGATTACATAATTTGTGTTAAATATTATATTAAAATAAACTAAGGTGCCAAAACAAAATAATACAGACTGCTCTTTTACGATAAAATGACTCAGAATAAGAATAAATTGATATTTGAAAAATCGAAATGCATTGTCAACACCCGTTTTTATTTTGTTTGATATATGGCCGTTTTTACATAACTGCGCAGTGTTGCCACTAGAATAAATATACATCTATCAAAATTCTCAAACAAATCAGTTAAAATCCATTTTAATTCAAATATGTTTTTATTATAATTTATGTATGTTTTTTTCTTGAAATACATATTTATATGAAAACTTTAATGAATAAGCAAATAAACTGGTAATAATTTATTATAATTTGGAGAACAAAACTTCTTGTTATTTTTTATTTTAAACTTTTCGGAGAAAAAAACAGTTATTTGATGATTTTAATATATTTCATGTAAACAAAATTTTTAATAAAAATTAAAGTTATTCATTGATTTTACTTTTTATAAAATAATAACAGTTATCGAAAAGGAATATGACTTGCGGTTTTTTCGTAGGTAATATCAAATATTTTCGTCTTATTTGGTTTAATGGGATCAGGAGAAAATTTAAAAAAATTAATTTTCTGAAACAGGATACCCGAATAAATTTATATTAAAACTAGCCCGCCAAAATGCATGCCCATTTAATAATCATACGTATTAAATTTAAAAAAGATTTTCAAAATATTTCAAAAAAATTAATTTCGGGTACTGAGCAAAGAAAATTTTAATCAGTATAGGTGTTTTGAAATCCTTTACAGTCACATGGAATTTGGGCCATTGTTCACCAATTTGATATTTAGTATAAGGAAAAGTTTGTTCAAAGTTGCTGCAGTTTATATTGGAAAGCAATTTTTGTGTTGTTTTGTACGGCTGCAGTAATTCAATATCGAATCTTGCTGATCCATTGCAAGTTATAGCAAAATCAACATCTGTATCTGTTTTTGTTGGTGAATTATGATAATGTATTTTATTAAAATATTTTTCGTCAATTCTTGATAAATTGAATGTAAACTGATAATCAGTAGTTAATTCATAATAACAATAAGAATTTGTGGGATCTCCTTGATAGTGATTACGGTTATCACACTTTTCACAGTCATTGCCCATTGTTCCTTTGGTGGTGCAATAACATTTACCAGTTTCAGGATGACAAGTATCTGCTTGACCATTACACTCACATTTCTTGCAAAGATTACCATTTATTGGATTTCCCCAATAGCCGCTTAAACACTTTTCACAATGCTTACCAATGGTATTATTGGAACAAGGTTGTTTACAGTTTTTGGATTCTAAACATTTAGAATGCCCATTACAATTACAAGAAGGACAGGAAGTAAAATGCCATTGTTGTGAGGAACATTGATTATTTTGGGGTTTTAAAGCCCCTCCTTCTAAACATTTTCCTAGACCATTATTTGATTCATTAGCACACCATCCACAAGATGGATCATCCAGGCATTGAAAACAAGTATTGTAAGTATCACACAGGGAACTTGATAAAGTTTTATTTGCCTGTAGAAATAGAATATTTGTAATTATCCATACAAATATAACAAGGTAAACCAAATGCATTTCCGAAAAGAAAACAATACCTGCATGTCAACGGAGGCTAAGCCACATTTAGAGGTATATGTGTTCCATTCTCGGCATTGTCCATAGGGAAAACTGATGGCGTAGGAATTGCGATCTACGCATCTTAACTCATTTTGACACCAAATACAATCGTTCTCGGTACAATTATAGCAACTATTGAGAGAAGCACAAGAGGATGGACAAATGAATTTTGAATTTTTATTAAGTGCATCATATATAACACAACGATTAAACTCCGGTTCCCATTCACACTCTGCATTTGCCGCACAAGCATTGCAAGAATACAGCTGTTCACATATGTCAAAAATGCGAAAATCTTCCTTTGTTGGACAATTTTCCAAATGCTTAATATTTAGTATTTTTGTAGATTCTTTACAATTTTCCTGACTACAAACACCATTGCCACAATATTTGCAATTATATGAATTCGATAAACAGGACTCACAATTGGTTAGATTATAACATAGTGGACCATTTGTTGTGGTTAGTTGTTTCTTGGCAGGACAAACTATATAGTCATGTTGTTCACGTTGATAAATGATTGAATGTTGTACTTTTGTTATAGATATACAGTATATATTTTGCACATCCCAAATACACTTTATCCCTGGTCGTGAATTGATGCATTCCTCCTTTTCGGTATAATAACTACATTTGTCTGGAGAAAATCGCAACATGTCATTGAGAAATTGACCCCTAAAACCACCATAAATATAAATATTATTTTCATAAACTGCCGAACTATGACCAAATCTGAAAAGAAATAAATAATTTAATTAGATCTCCCAAAAATAGTTCTAGTTCAGATCTAGTTCAGTTCTAGTTC
>JACGTJ010001592.1:0-10038 GCA_014858695.1 Chrysomya rufifacies | reverse complement strand
CAGTTATAGTTCAGTTATAGTTCAGTTCTAGTTCCGTTCTAGGTCAGTTCTTGTGCAGTTCTAAGTCAGTTTTACAACACTTTAAAGACATTGTCATATTATTGTCATAGACATTGTCATCATATTGTCAATAAATTTAATTCAAACGCATATCTTATATTCTGTTCAAATATATCATAATCTTGCTTAAATTTATTTAAAATGTATAACCTACCTTTCGAAATTAATTTGTAAATCTTCTGGTATGTTTTGTTTATGCCAAGAATCACAATAAACATCATATACCAATAAATATTCTTCAGTTATATCATTATGATTATTGCCACCAAAAACTATCATTAATCCATGATTAACAAAATTGGCTGTATGTAAGACACGACCATTAGGAGCTGAAGACAATAGTGTCCAAGAATGCGTAAAAGGTGAATAGGCATATAATTTATTTGTTGTATATTGGCTATATTCTGATTGAGATGTCGTACCACCGTAAACATAGATTTTTTCTGTTAAATTATCGTAAACAGCACTATGGCCAAAACTTCCTTTTATCACAAGTCCTGAAGTTGCAATAATTTTCCATTCATTAGTTTTGAAATGATATTCTTGTACCGTATTTATATAGCCATATTGGGGAGAATGACCAAAAAGTACTACCATGTAGCTGTTATTGTTTTTGTCACTCACTAATGTTGCGGTATGACCGGTAACTTTTAAAGGTTTACACATTTCAATAGGTTTATTTAAACTAGTGCAACCTTCTATATTGACTGTAATATTTTGCCAAAGTTTGTTAGTTATATCAAATGACCATAGTTCATTAAATATTTTATTACCATATAAAATTGTGGACATGCCATAGCGACGTTTTGGTGTTACACCTTTCTCAGTCTGAATAGTTTCCCAGTTATTGTGTTCAAACTCATAGGCAGTCATGAGATTATCACTAACATACGATTCTCCACCTATGATATACATTTTATTATGACTTACAATAGCAGCATGTGAAGCTGTACTAGGAGGTGGTAGAGGTCTTTTTGGAATTACAAACGACCAAACACTTTGTGCACGCAATTGGCTACAATCATTACCATGATAATTCTTTGCACAAATACATCTAAATAAAATAACAAAATTAAGTGACCATCTCAATTAAAAAAATATAATTGATAACAAACCTTTCCATGTTACAAAAACCTTGATTTTTATGCTCCCAACAATTATTCGGACATGCTGCTATACTACAAGCTTCTCCGCTATATAACGGATTACATAAACAGATACCTTGGGTACATTTGCCATGTCCAGAACATTCAATTTCCTCATTATCACTAGGACAAGCATCCATTTTGTAAGATAAATTAAAACCAGGCATATTGTTGGCATCATCACTAAAGAAATGTAATAAAGCTGAACCCGATCGTGCTATAATTTTTGGCAACCTATTTATAGGAAATTGGCCACTGAATGAAAAAAATATTAATGAAAAATTTAACTATTTGCTGTAAAAAGGCAAATATTTTAGCATTTTTTCTAAAAATATAGTTGCATACAAATAATTTACCTTAAAGCTGCCAAAAGGGGAGAATCTACACTATCACCATCGTAGATATACAAATAATCCCAACCATATTCTGTTGCAAACTCTCTAAAACTTATGAGAATTGTAGGCGTCTTATTTTCTCCACCAGACCAATTCGTCTGTGTTGCATCAATTAACCAGTTGCATTTGTTTGACAGAGAATAATTACCTATAGATCCATATATTACGCCAGTTTTATCAGTTAATCTATATGATATTTAAAAAAATTATATAGAAAGTAATTGGAGCGAAATATATTTCTTTTATTATTATCAATTTACCTTACTTTACCGCTGCAATATTGACACTCTGTACCTTTCCAACCATAATCGCAAATACATTCTCCACTTTGCTTTTCACATTTGCCATTATTTTGACAGTGATTTCCACTGGTTGTACAATTGTAAGCGAAAACGTTGGACCAATAGTTAAAACTGAACTGCAAGAGTATTATCATCCAAAGTAGTTTATATTTGTTGCTAAATTTAATCATGTTTCTCAAAGTTTTCTAGCATAGAACTTAATAGCTCCAACAAAAGTTTATTGGTTAATGTTTCTGTTGGTTAAAGTATACAGCCGTAGAATAATTGTTGTATTAAATTATGAAAATAAATTAATAAGTTGATACCTGACACTAAAATCAAAATTAAATTTAGATTCATTAAAACACCTATACAAATATGTAATGGAGGTCGTTATTCTATGAATGACTTATTGAAATTTTATACAAATTATTATTTTGGTATTGAAATTGATCATGTGGGGAACAATATTTTACATAGCTGTCATATAAATGTCCTTTCGAAATGAAAAATAAAACCTATAACTCACTTAAATAAGAATATAATTTATAGAAATTTAACACATATAACTTTTCTATAGACCTTAATTCCAAACCTTGCCTTATTTCACCTAGCAAACATACAAATAATTTTACAGAAATGGGGTAAACGGCATAAAATTTTGAAAATATGCAAGGAAGGTCTCAATTTTAAAGATATATTCTTATAATTTGTGCGAGATAATTATTTTAATTCCTTATTTCAATTGCTCGCAATATAAAAAATTCCCATCTCCAGAATCTGGAATAGTGGCTAAAACTCTTACATTTCTATAAAGATTGAGTAATGTTTTTAATATCATTCCTATCATTATATTATTTTACATATGCGCTTTACAAATGCCCGCCCGGAATTGAAATTAGTTAGTTATATAGAAGTTAACTCATTTATTTAAGTGGTTTTGGCGAGGATTCTGGAATATCGGTGTATATAATAAGAAGCCCGATAAAGGAACCAATTGTCATGATACATGTCCTGAAACTTGTGAAAATGTTGACTGGGCACCTGATGAATTTGCTTCAAGATGTTTGAAATTAACACTTGTGAATATCAAGGACGCGACTGAGCAGCCTTCCAAGGGTGTAGACTACAATGTTTCGGCTGTAGTAATGACGTTCTACTGATGAATCTGGTGAAATTTGTGTGTCTAAAATTCTTGTTAAATAAAAATTATTTTTCTATAGTTAAATAGTATATAGTAATTACTATAAGAGAAACAAGGATTTTGGAAAAATGTTTATAAAACTTTTGAAATTTTGCAAAATTTAAAAATATACCGACAAAAGTGAACATTTTAAAATCTCTTTGGAAACAATGTAAATATCCCACATTGAATGATAGAAGCAAACTAAAGCTTTTTGTTTTTAAAACTGAGAGTACAAGGAGCAAGTTATACAATTTGTCAATCAGTATTTTTCTAAGTTTAGCACAGGAAAGACTCTACTCGGAGTAGAAGTCCCAAAAAATTAAAAAAAAATCTTACAAACAAGAACAAATAAAAAAAATATTAAATATAAAAAAGATTAAATAAAAATTTCAATAATTGTAAAATATTTCTGTAATAAAATAATCTTTATATAAGATGTATTGTTTTCTTTAAAAAAATAAAAAATAATAAATAAGTGAATAAATTTTTAAACCGTCCTTTGAAATAATAACTACAAAAAAAAAGCAAAAAGTTAGAAAAAACAGCACGTACACTGTAATAAAAAAGTATATAAATGCCACTGCCCGTTACAACAATTGGAAAAATCGATTTTTCTATCATTACCAGACATTCTTATAAATGAAGTAAAATAACCCAACAACATAAAATACAATAGCAACAACAACAATACAGTGAATTATACAATAATAAAAACCAAAACAAACTTTTACAAATCCAAAAGAGAAGTACGTAGCTACGTACGTACTATAACCAACCAACAAATACAATAAACTCACAAAAATAACATAAAATTCCGTTAGTTGTTAACACACAAAAGCTTTTTCAGAAGCTTATGGGGCTCTCTCTCATTATTTCTTACCCTCTATTTTGTACAAACGAACGCTCTTGTGATAATTTAACTTGTGCGATATGAATTTTTTTTTTTGGTTGTTAGATTTTTGCCGTGTTACAACAGCCTGGTGACAATTAGTTGTTAGTAGTTGTCTCCTTTTAGACGTTGTCGGTCGTTTCGTATTGTTAAGAGTGGAAAAAAAAGAAAGCAGCAAAAACCATAAAAAATAATAATTATAAATTGTTTGTTTCGGGAGTTCCTTGTTTTATATATTTTTTTTCTTATTTTTTACCGAGCGTGTGGTTTACACAAAAATCTTATATATTCATTGCTGTTGTTATATTTAACTTTTTTTCGCCAAATATATGTATATGTATGTACACATGTACGTATATATGCTAATATATGTAATTGGATTGCGAAACAGTCACCCATCAAATGATTTAGTTTAGTGCTGTTGTGATGTTGTAAGAAAATCTAACAAAATTCTTCTTACAGCATAGAAAATAGAAAAAACAAATATTTTAACATACATACCAACACACCCGCGTTCATACACATATGTTTTTTAAGTATCTGTGTGTTACATAGTTAAGGTTTGTGTGCGTAATTTTATTTGTTTGTACGTGTTCAAGTGTACATTTTTTATCATCATAAGTAATGAAAAAAATACATAAATATAAAAATAATACTTACAACAAAAATATCTAAAAAAAAATAGCAAAAATGTTATTTACTAAAGATGAAAAATAACAACAACAAAATGTTTGTTTTATTATAAAACAAAAGCAAAAAAGTGGCCAATTATTATAAAATGTTGCTGATGAATTTGTTTGAAATTTTCTTTTAATCCATTTTGTCTACGTAGTGACTGCTGACTAGTATTCGTGTTACGCCCCAAGTAGTCCTGTGTAGTCTACTATATAATATAAAAAGGTAAGTTCATACATATTTGATTTTATATTTTGCTTTATTATTTCCTTAATTCTCTTCATTGTGGTGGCGTTGCCAGAAATTAGTTTATTTTGTTTGGGTGGGAGTTGCTTATTGGAAAATGAAGTTATTGGGGTATCTAATTTTGGGGAAAGTTAATAATTATAAGCTCAATTGGCCCTACTGGCTACATAAACTTGTCGGCAAAATATTGAGTAGTGGAACACTTTTATGTAGTTTCTGGTTAAGCATGTAAATTAACAAATATTTCGCCATAATTATTTAAGATTAAAAAGAATTATATTTCTAAGGTATTCATGTTTTATTGAATTAAATTTATTTAGAGCACATCGAAATTCCCACGACAGCCTCTGCTACGCTGAGGAAAGGTTTGAAATACCTCGGCCTTATATACCATAAGGTCATAATATAAAATCATATCATCATTTTATAAAGTCGTACCCTGAATTTTGCAATTTTAATAGCCAAGAATGGAAAAAATTAGATATAGTTTCAGCCACAGATAATTAAGTATATAAAAAATTCAAAGAGCAAAACCTAATTCAATTGTCAAAATCCTAATTATTATAAAAATAAAATATATTCAATGTTTTTTTTTTTTATTTATTAAAAATGAGAGAATTTTTGAAAAAAATCAAATTTAGCTGACTTTCCTCTTAGCCGAATTGCTAGACGTTTTCTAGGCATTAAACGAATAAGAAGATACCAGATTCTGAAATGAAAAACTATCAATTATCAAAATCAAATACCTACATGTAATTTCTTTTTATCAACTGTATTTTATTTTTATAAATTTTTGAAAAATACAAAGCTTTTTGTAAAATTAGTATGACGTTTCGCTCAGTAGGATTTCTAGTCGTTACTTTCAGATCTTGTAGATCACACGTGGTATATAGTTAGAAATTTATAAAAATTTTCCGGTTCTATAACTGAATTCTGAGAAGAAAACATATACATATTTGTATATATATATGTAAACATATGTATATATATTTTTTAATTTTTAAAAGTTTATATCCAAGGTGACAAATCTATTAATTATCACAGAATTTCATGGTTAAATATTGCGGCATTATTTCAATGTAAGTTTTCTATTTTGAAATAAAAACAAACTATGTAGTTGATTGTTTCTGCAATATTATGCTTTTGAATATAAAGAAATCTGGAGTTATAACTGAGTACTTTGTTCGAGATTCCATTAAATGTATTTACATTAATATTGATAAAGCTTAAAACAGTTATATACATATATTTACATTTTTGCAAGTTTCAATATTATTTTTAACTTTAAACAAAATGTTAACTTTTTGAGTATTTCATAGAACGATTATATTGGACTAATATGGGAAAGTTTGAATATATTTAGTTATGATATTTTTTATATATAACATATGATTATATAGAATATTCGTAATTTTTTCCGAATTTTACTACGAAATATGCAATAAATATTAAATCAAAATAACCGCAAGGACAAATTCTTCATCATTTCATCAGATTGTATACAATTAAAAAATGGGCATGCTGACAAGCCATGCCAATTGTGCTCACTTTTAAATTTAATAGCTAAACGAGTGATACAATTTTGTGCAGAAATACTTTGAGACTAATTTTACAAGCATTTTCTTTTTTTTTCCTTTCAGTATTATTTTCGCTTCTGGCAAATTTGTTTATCCCACTAGGATTAAATAACTTAAAAATATGCCACAAAAAATAATATCTCGAAAACTATTATATATTCGAAAGAAATAAAAAATAATAATTACTACAACAGAGCTGTGTTTCTTTAACAGATTAATTTAAATTTTTTTTAATTGATTTTTTTTCGAACATTTTCTATTTTTTTAAAGAAATTTCCCAAAATTTCTTAAATTTGATATTACCAACACTTTGTTTCACTCCTCCTTGAAAATACAAATATAATTTTGTATCTCAGTTTGTATAATATTAATAATATTTTGTTAATCGTTTCTTTCATTCCTTAAACTCCTACATATTTTTCTGGCAACTCACTGTTAACTCGTCCGTTTTTAACTTCTTTTCTGTTTTTGTATATTTAGTCTACATCAGGCTCCACTTTACTTTTTTGTTTATTTTATTCTCTTTGTTGTTGCTGCTGATACTACTCCTATTATCGTTGTTGTTGTTGTTTAAAAAGCATGTCACCACCCCATCATCAACCACCACACACTTGTCGTCATCATACACTTCACTAGCAACAGAAATAACAACAACTACATAGACATTTACTCTGTTAACTAGCAATGAGAGAAGAGGGTGTTAGGCAGAAATCTTTTAGCTCTATACATTTATATACTCACACTAACTAACATACTCCTATGTATATTTGTTTGTTGTGTAAATGTTAACATAATTGTTGTTGCTGTCGCTAATGTTATATGTTGTTGTCAAATTGTAGTCAACGGCGGTGACGTTTTGTCGAATATTTTTGGCGAATAAAGTAAAAGGATTTTGCTGTTAGTTTTTGTGTTTTTGTTTTTTGAAGAATTTTTTGTTATTAAAATTTGGTTTGAAGTTGTGACAACGCGAGTATACCCACACACACACAAACAAATAAATAAATTATATTTAATTTTATTGATTAGTATTTGTAGTTAAACGAAATCAGGCTATAAGGATATAAGCAATAACAAATAGTTTAATTTTGTAGTTGCTGGCAATTATAGTTGTTTTTATTGTAAAACATTTTCAATCATATTTAAAGGACCAACTTGTTATTGTTTTATATAATTTATTTTTATTTATTTATTTTTTTTTTTTTTGTTTTTGAGAAGGTCGCAAAAAATTGTTAGCTAAACATGCAAAATTTTATAAATTTCTTTAAACAAATTTTATTGTTGAGTAACAACGACAACAATAATAACCGTAACAACAAAAAAAATATATAATAAACATGTAAAAATGTTTCATAATGTTGTTGTAGCTCATACGTCAACATGTTCAATAAATTGTTTTTTAAGTTGTACAAGGGTGCAGTCAATAAATATAACAAACATACTTACAAACATTAATAATCTTACATATATCTCTATATATGTATGTATGTATATGATATTCTCAATTTTTTTTTATTTTGTCAGGATACAAAATAAATATTTTCCAAGAACAAACAAGCGCTTTACAAGTATGTTTTGTATTGTATGAACAAGTAGTATTATACTCATCATATTGTGTTGTTTTATATTATTCTTCTTGTTTTAATTAAGTCATTTTCATTTTTAGGGTAAGAACATGAATAAAAATTATTCTGAAGTGAAACTTATACATTTACAATTAAAAAAATAATAATAATGAGAAAAAAAACAAGAAAAGCATAATATAATTTTCTAGGTTTTGCATGCGGCTCAATTAGAATATTATTTTTCTACTTTTGATTAGATTAGGTTGTAAATTTTTTATTCTCATACACAATTTTGTTAGAAATCCTAACATTATATTATTATTTATGTTTGAATGGCCTCAGGCGACAACAGTTTTAAGAAATCTTTTGATTAATTCATGACGATTATATGAATAACTATAGCGACCTAATCATACATTGACGCACATTAATTAATTACAAATAATATACATAATTTAGAATCAAAAATTGAATACAGAGAAATTTTATTTATCTTTCTCTCTAGATATATGTTCCCTCCGTTCCTATAAGGAGCTTAGGGTTTCTTATTTCTCACAGTCTAAACTCCAGAAGCTAGAAAATTGCAATTTTGACCGAATTGATCCGATAAAACAGATTTTTTGAAATTTGAATGCCTGCCCTCTAAACAGATGTCTGTTTTCTTTATTTTTTTTAAATTGGGGATATAAATATATTGGTCCTTTTTTAAATCTCATGTATCTTTAAATTAGAAGACTTTTTAGAATTTTTTTTTTTTTTTAAACTAGTATTTATATTTGGTACCTTTTTGTCTACTTATAATATTTTCAATTTGTTTCTAGAGATATTTTTGACGCTCATTAGACAACAAGTACCAAAAGGGGGATAAATAAAGTACCAAGAGGGAAATAAGTACTAAAAACATAAAAATGCACGAATGTGTAAAAAAATAGCGAAAATGTATAAAAATACCATTAATGCAAAAAAAAGTACCAAACGTGAAAAAAGCACCAAAATTGCGAAGAGGTATTGAAAAGAAAATAAAAAAATACTAAGAGTGCAAAAATACGAAAAAAGCAAAAATGTACCAAAATACATGATTCGATTTAGCTATATCTGTTCGTATGTCTTCATATCAGACTGTTAAAAGCAAAATAGTGTTCGAACAGGGAAAACGAGGGGTCGAAATGATGCCCTAATTTGTCTTAGACTGAAGAAGTTTGATATTGGAATCGGCCAAAATCGCTTCGTAAAGAGAAAAATTTATAGATTAAAAATAATTTTACCTTGTCTGTAGAACAGTTTTAGCTATCACAACGAAACGTATGCTACTGGAGCGAAAGTTGGTCAATAATGGAAAAAAATAAAACACTAGGTCGTTGCCCTTAGTATGGCAACGATATTTGATTTTTAAATAGGTTTGTAGATTTTAAACAACTTTTTTCTAATAAAAATTATAACTCACTATAAGTTTAGGAATATTATAAAGAAACTGTTAATTTCAGTAATTTCAAAACGATGTAATCTTTAATTTTATTTATAAATTTATTTGCAATCGCGTTCCTTACGATTAAGTGATTTTCATAAGACTGCAATTTGTTAGTAATCTCTAAGCATTTGAGAGGCAACAAGTCTTATTTTTAATTAATTAAAGATAATGATAATAAAAGAATTGGAATTTTTATTGTACTCAGCCTATAAAAAACAAAATATAGTTAGAATCTATCTAATCTAATTAAATCAATTAGAATAGGAAATAAATAAAATTATATGCCAAAGCAAAATAATTCAATATAATACAAAAATGCAACAAAGACTATAAATCAGACAGTTTTTAATATTTCAATATATTTTTTTTAAGGAATTAAATATTTTTTGTGCAAATCTAATCTATAAGATTTGCACAAATATATAATTATAATTTAAAATTATATTAACAAGCTAAAAATATAAATAAAAATTCGCCCAAATCTAAAATGTATTCTCTGAAAAAAGAATTAGAACTAGAACTGAACTTGAACTTGAACTGAACTAGAACTAAAC
>JACGTJ010001590.1:22015-33174 GCA_014858695.1 Chrysomya rufifacies | reverse complement strand
TAGAACTGAACTAGAACTGAATTAGAACTGAAATGGAACTATCATTTTTCAATTTCTGCATCAAGCAATAAATGCAGCAGCAAGGAAAATAATCAAATTTTCTGTGAGAATATATTATGATTGAAGAAAATGTTTCATGGTATTTTCAATAAGCATTTTATTTTTAAATTAAACTAATTCAAAGCAATAAGTACAACCATAATGTCAACCAACCACGAACCGCAAAATAAGACTAAAATTATGCTATGATATATAAATATTTAGACAAGCCTTAAAGTAAGCAATTGTTTTTGTATCAGCGGAAGTCTTGAATTGTGTGAATAGAAAAAATGAATAAATAAACAAAGATTTTGACGTTTACATTTTAAAAGCAATAGAAATGATTCTTAAGTTAAGTATTTCTTGTTTTGCAATATTCTAAAGTCCTCTAAAAGATGTAAAAAAAACTTTACTACAACATTTGTTTATTATGTTTGTTTGCGCTATATATTGTTTTATTTCATTTTGTATACCAATTTTACAGACTTTTTATACCCACCGTCGCAAAATGTGGAATATATTTAGCTCTTTATTCTGTTTGTAACATTTTATAATAACATTATGTTTCTATGTATTCTTGGTCGCATTAAGATCTTAATTATCCACCCGTTCTACTCGTATATAAGAATATTATAGAGTAAAAACCCATAAAAATTTATAATTACTAGTTTTGTCATTAATATTAAACAATTTTTGTCTTTACATCATTTGAATCTAACGTGTAAGGTTCGAAATAGTCGACTAATACAATGTTACTTCTTACTTGTTATTTCCCTTCTTTTTAAAAAACAACAAATTCACTTTAAGTAGTACTTTGCACTCTTGTTACTTCCAATTTTTTTTTCTTTTCTGAGATTCTTAGAAAAAAGGAAGTGATATATATTAGTCACAAGTATTTTGACAAAATCAACATACTATTTGGTATAATTTTTCCGTCTGATGTTTTAAAAAAGAACAAACCAAATATCTTTATTTAATACAATACAGAAATAAACTTGTAAGAGTGCTTTAGTCGATCAAGCCCGACTATATGATACCCTGCACCACTTTATGCGAGGTACATTAACGAACCATTTTTGTGTCAATCTGGACAGAGTTTACCAAGATATCCTTCAAATTGCAAATTTCTCTCACATATTTTAGAATTCTATTATTTATTAATTTAGTTCGAAAATTTGTACAGAAACATGGCAAAAAAATACGCCGTTTTAATAAATTTCACTTATGTGTTGAAAACCTTATTCCTGGGATTTCGTTTGTATGGAGGCTGAGCGATAAATGGACCGAACACGACCATTTTCAGCACGTTTTGTTCTTATATTAATATGATAATCTGTTTCAAATTTATTTTCTTAATTTGAAATATTTTATAATCATTTTGGCTGGGTAAAATGATGTGACGATTAGAGTGAAATTTGACACATGAGTAAAGACAAAGACAGAAGATACACATGATGTGCAAGTTATGTGTTCAAAACGTCATTCTGGGGATTTCTTTGTATGGACATATGTGAAAAAAGGACTGTTTTTATGTATTTTACCATAATTTTGGAGGGTAATTTTTATCACTATTTGGGAAGAACATTTGTATGGGGGCTACAAGAAATTATAATCCAATTATAATGAAACTTGGTTCGTATGTTAAAGTTAATTTCATCGAAATGTCTTTAAAATTGCGGCCTCACCTACATATTTTATAATTTTTTTACCATTTTGGAAAGACATTTGTATGGAGCCTAGGTGAAAATGGACCTATCATCACCATTTTCCAAGGGTTTTATTCCCCTAAGAAAATAATAATCAGTACCAAATTTCATCGAAATATCGTTAAAATTGCGACCTCATCCATAGATTTTATCATTTTTATCACCATTTCGGAATGACATTTGTATGGGGCTAGGTGAACTAATGGACCAATTATAATTAAACTTAGCACATATATTAAGATCATTAAAATGTTATTCGCGCCGAATTTCATTATAATACACACTCAGTTAAGCGAACTGAGAATCCAAACTTGGTCCCAATGCTAATATATTTATTTGTGCCAAATTTCAAGAAGATAGCTTAAGAATTGCGACCTGTGGATTTTGCAAAACTTTACATGGATAGCCAGCCAGCCGTCCAAACGGACGGACGGACATCGTTTGATTGACTTAGAAGGTGATTCTGAGACGAACGGCATGCTTCAAAAATTTTTTCTATATGTTACAAACATCCGCACAAACCCATTATACCCTCTCCACCTACGATGGTGCGGGGTATAAATAACGCACCCTCTTACATAAACACAACAAAATATAATGCTTCACCACATAAGGAAGAATATTATTGTGAAAAATGTTGCACCGATTCAAGTGAAATATATGAGTTGACTTATATTAAAATCTTACACATACGCTCAAAATTTCTATTCGGGAAGGCAATTAGTATGAGAACGTTTTGTATGGAGGTTAGGAGAAATAATAAACCTATTCGAATAAAATTTGGAACATAATTAATAAAAATTTCGTGTACTTCTAGTTCAGTTCTAATTTAGTTCTAGTTTAGTTTTAGTTCAGTTCTAATTTAGTTCTAATTCAGTTCTAGTTCAGATCTAGTTCAGTTCTAGTTCAGTTCTAGTTCAGTTCTATCTGACTGTTAAGCCATTTGAACATATTAGTTCAAGCTGAAATATTTACAAAATCCCATTTTATTTTAATCTGTATTTTCTAATTAAAATAATAATTATAATAATCAGGGTTTTATTTCCACAGGTATAAAATTAAAAAAAGACATATTTTTTATTTGCATTTTCAAATACTACAATTTTGTCTTTTAGTATATCTACACCATTCTTTCATGTATAAACAATATATAGAATGAAATTGCAGTTCCCATGTGTTCTAGATAAATATTGATGTTTTTTCCAGTATTTACATACAAGAGCCAATAGCATGGTTATGACCGATCTTTAAGATCATGCAAGGAGTCTACAGAAAATAAACCTATTATACAAATTAATTCTTTATTGTTAACCAAACTTGATATTTAATGGTAAAAATTGTTGCTCTTTGTCATTTTAGGCAAGTAAAATATTTTCGGGGTGATTGAAGATTTTAATATGCTTAAAAAGTCATATCATAATTATTTTGCGAAAAAAAATTATTTAATTTTACAAATTTTCTTGATCTCATATGGACGAGAAAAACGATTTTTCAAAATTCTTTTTAAATCAAACGAAAACGCCAGAAAATATTCTTTTAAATGTATTGAAATAAAAATAAAGGGGAAAATGTTATAGTTTATTTGTAATTTCTTTTCTTTTTCCAAGAGAAAAATCATAAACTTGTTGTCAAGATTGTCAAAGATAGTGTAAGACAGTAGGAAATTAATAACAAAATATTATGAAATGGAAATAGACGCTATGTAGTCTTTTTTTCTTCTATTTTTTATTCATTATTTATTTTTTAATAGATCTAATTCATATTGTAATTTATTGTCGACATACATAGGTATGTTGCTTCCACTTTAAGATTTTTAAATTAATATATTGTTAAATAACAATACAACAATTTCAATAATACATTTAAATTGTTCAACGTATTTATCCACCATACAATACGCATTACTATTGTACAACAAAATACAATCAATTATTTCTCTAAATAAAAAAACAAATGCATAACATTTATCATTAAATAATATTTTAAGTTATTATTAAATTTTTAAAGTAAAAAGTGATATGTATTTTAATATAATAATTAAACATTTTTGTTTCAATTTTTTCTGTTTCGCCAACAAGATGAATCTACATTTGACATCATCTAATTCGCTTTTTTTATAGCGGTTTTATTTGATACAACCTGTGTTGTCAAATTGATGTATATTGCATGTAGTTCATTTTGTTTTTGTTTTTTTACTGTAAACAAAAGAAGGATATTCCAAAAAATATGTAAGAACGCTATATTCGGCCGTGCCAAATCTTATATATCCTTCACTTATGTTGGTTAACACAAAAAAAAAAAATCATTACCTTATTACATACAACCAATGTGAATCTTATACGCAACAATATTGCTAGGTTGTCACACGGAGTTTCAATAATGGTCTCCACCAATAATGGCTTTGATCCCAAGTCGACTTATATCTTCATATTAGGAAGCTGAAATATATGGATCTTGAGTATGTTGATTTTAATGGTTCTTCTCCAGTAATAATTGAGTTTAATTGGTCTCCACTAATCCAAACAGTAAATTAAAAACAAGCGTTTGATACAAAACCACGCACAGAATTTACAGTTATGCGTGCTACTATATCGCACCGGTATGAGCGAGACGCAAGATTCTCGAAGATCAAACAACTCAAACGCGGCTTGTTGTGATTAAAAAATAATTGCAACGACCCGAGACAATGTTCTTCAACCCTGAGCTACCTTACAACTGACTAAGACTGATTTATTTCATACAAAATAATTTTATAACTTTATTCAGATCAATTATCGATTGGGTTTAAATCAAACTCTAGCATTAATTATACGATTGAGCAATTAAAAATCATCAGCTTTTCAATATTTTGAAATTCTCAGACGCAAATCAATTACGAATAAATATGTGTTATTATAACGCTCAAAAGCCTTATTTTCGTGAAATTTCTTCTTGATCTGTAAACGTTCAAATGTAAGATAGGGCCGGTTATATTTCAGTTGACAAGAGGATTAATTATATTTTCTTAAACTCTATTTGTAATTTGATGCAGCACATGTTACAAAAATCGCTGAATTAGAAAAAAACGCTGCTTTAAACAATTTAATTGTTTTGTTGACTTCACTGGTTCTTATCAATGTTATTCAAAACACAAACTGGCCACAGAGAATACTGTTTTATTATCGTAATAGTTATAGAACTGATGAGCAGACAACTAGTTGACATAAAGTGATTAGTGAATTAACTTATCTGCGAAAGCTTTTGTTAAAACTCCATCAGTCAGTTAACTATAAAAGAAACTAGTATTAAATAAGTCTAAAGATTACTAAAAAAATGTTAAGATTACAACGAGTAGCTGCACCACTTAGCAAACAATTAAGATCCTATGCCGCCTTATCATCAACACGTTTATCTTCAGCCGGTAACGATAATCAAGGACAAGATGAAAATCATCCTGTTAGAAGATCATTGAATATTTTAAAGAAGGACATGAAAAAAGTAACAGATTTCTTTAAGCCATCGGCAAGCAACAAATTACAGGAGACACAAGGATCCGATGAAAATACAAATGATGACTTAAGTGAAAAACTAAAACGTTTTAAAGGTACTCAAGGAACTTCAGATGATCTCTTTCAAACACACTGTGATGTTTTAGTAATTGGTGGTGGTGGCGTTGGTTCTTCAGTTGCCTTTTGGCTAAAGCATAAGGCGAGAGAGGGTTTGAATGTCGTGGTAGTGGAACGTGATTCTACGGTAAATTTAATTAATGATAATGAAATTTATACATTTTTTTATCAACTATTTTCAAGTGTTTAATTGTTTTTTGTTATTTTTTCATTCATATTTATTTATTATATTTTTATTGTAGTATGAACGCGCTTCTACTGTATTATCTGTAGGTGGTTTACGCCAACAATTTTCATTGCCAGAAAATATACAAATGTCATTGTACGGTGCTGAGTTTATGAGAGAATGTAAAGAACTTTTAGGTGATTGTGAATTAAATTTTACACCCCATGGTAAGTGGTTTTTAATTTTTTTGTTAAATCTCCAGACTTTTGATAACAAAACTTTTTTTGTTTAAATATTGATAATAGTAATATTTTATATTAATAATATCTAATGTACATGACTTTGTTTGCTAAATTTATTTATTATTAGGTTATTTGATATTAGCATCCGAGAAAGGCGCTGAAACTTTAATAAGCAATTCAAAATTACAGAATGAATTGGGAGCACGTAATGAATTGTTAAATGCTAATCAACTTAAAAATAAATTTCCTTGGATAAATACGGATGGTGTTGTTTTGGGTAAGTTTTATTTATTATTACAAGAATTTGAAATTTGAATACGTAATTTATTAAATATAAAGCTTGTTAGATGCAAAAACGGTTAAATATAGCTCAGGGTTTCGTTCAGTTACAACTAATTATGCCGTTCGTTTACTTTTCCTTTAAATTCCAGTTAACTGAGTATTTATTGAGTAAATTAACGATTTTAATCTGAAGCAAGTAAGATTTTCATGGGTCTTTGTTCCATAACTTCCTTATTTATAATCTAATTCTGACCAATACCAAAATAAGAGAAGTATTTTTGCCAAATTTCGTCTTCCAAGCTTATCCGGTGCGGTCTTTATCATATTTTCAACAGACAGACGGAAGGACATCACTAGATTGATTTAGAATCTTACCAGGACTTATATATACATGTTAGAGTCTTAGACGATTATTTTAATATGTTGCAAACGGAATGACAAACCCAATATACCTCCATCTTTTTTTTTTTGATGGTGGGTATAAAAAATCAGGAGTAACATTTGGGTTCAAAAAGTACATTTCTTTCGTAAAATTGATACAAAACAGAAAAGACCATTTGCTAGCCCTATTGAAAGCAATTAATTGTAGTCTGTGGATATATAACTTTTTTACTTTTCGCTTAAATTTGTTTAGTATCAGAAATTTACGCACTTATTTACTGGTCTTTCAGTAAACGAACGCATTTCCAGTATCAATTTGCACTAAAGTTGAGTAAACTATAAAAAAGATTGTTTGAACAACGACATTATATGAAGAATGGAATTATAAATCATTTATAATCCAGTAACCAGTAAACCTTTTATTATAAGTATTATGTATCCACATAGAAACATGGCTACAAATGGTCATAAATTTGTACTTCGTGAATATCAATTTTGATGAAACTAGAAGCTTAAAAAATAATCTAACTTAATCTTAGCTTTGATCCAAAATTGACCACCTTAAGATATTACATTTTTATACCCACCATCAAAAAATGATGGGGTCTTTACTGGGTTTATCATTCCGTTTGTAATATGTTAAAGTATTCGTCTAAGACCCCAATAGGTATACATTGCCAATATAATTCTCTTATATAAGGTTTGTTTGGAATTGAATATCGGCAGAATTGGATTATAAATATGGAAGTTATGGAACAAAAACACATAAAATTACAACGGATTATATATGCACTCTACACCGCCATAACTTTAGTGGGTAAATTGAGTTTGTGACAAAGATAAATATATACACCTCAGAATCACTCCCTGAGTCGATTTAACGATGTCGTTAATGTGTAATCAAATTTTAAGTTGCAATTTTGAAGATATCCTGACGAAATTTGTCACAAATTAATATATTAGTGCAAGGACATAGTGTAAGAACTTATTAAAATTGGTCATGATGGGTCAATTATTTTACCAAACACCTTACAAATGGGATTTTAACACCATAAATACCTTAAGTGGGCGTGTAATCTAAGGTCCATTATTTCACTTAACACATTACAAATGGGATTTTAACACCATATATACCTTAAGTGGGCGTGTAATCTAATGAAATTTTAGCAAATATAAATTTCTATTAGATCCTAATTTATGTGCAAAATTTTATTTGAATCGGTTAATGTTTTCGCTCCCATATAAAAGTTTCTTAAATATGCTCTAAATCTTTAAATATGTGGGGTAAGGTCACAATTCTGGACATATCTTGATTATTTTTTTTAAGTTTGTGCTATAAATATAAACTTGTTATTTCTGTAAAGTTATAGGATCTTAACTTATGAAATCACATTTAAAATCTCTAAACTATTTGAATTTCGACCGAACAAGAATTAGAAAATGTTGCTAGGAATCGGACAACACTAAAACCGGATATTTAACCTGTCAAAAACTATATAAAAAGACAAGAATTCTCTCTGAGATTGTGGGTTTTTAATGTCAAAATGTATATATAAAAAATGAGAGCAGTAAATACTCTCCGAATTACCGCTAACTAGGAAATTGTTTTGTCGTGCTAGGAATGCAAAGAAAACATTTTTTGTCAGTAGTGATTTGCAACAAATTTTCGAAAATTTTAAATACAATCTAAATTTGAACATTTTTTAGCCACACAAGTTTTTTAAAATTTTAAATTGCAAGTTATAATTGAAATTTTTAATATTCTTTAAATTAAAGACGTAATTAAACGATTTGTGAATGCTAAAGATTTTAAATATTAAACAATTTTTTTTATATTTTCATAGTTATAACACCTATACATTAAAATTTACCTTTACTTTATTTCAACTAACATTCCAATACAATAAACCATGTCCCATCTTTTTAGGTTGTCATGGCTTAGAACGTGAAGGCTGGTTTGATCCCTGGGCTTTATTAATGGGTTTCAAAAAACAAGCTAAACAATATGGTGCTCATTATGTAAATGGCGAAGTTGTTGGTTTTGAATTCAAGCAACAAGCAGACGTTATGGTACGTGGTGATAGTAACATAAGCGATTATGAGGGATTAGACAAAGTTGTGGTAAAAATGCCAGATGGTGAAAAACGTACTATTAAATTTGCCATATGTGTGTTGGCTGCTGGTGCATATTCGGGAGAAATTGCACGTATGGCACGCATAGGTACAGGACGTGGTATGCTAAGTGTACCACTGCCAGTAGAGCCAAGAAAACGTTATGTTTATGTGATAAATTCTCAGGGTAGCAATTGTCCCGGTTTGGCTACACCTTTAACAGTGGATCCAGATGGTACATATTTCCGACGTGATGGTTTAGGTGGTAATTATTTGTGTGGTCGTAGTCCTACTTTGGAACAAGAGCCAGCTATAGAGAATTTAGATGTGGATCATGAATTTTTTGAAAATGAAATTTGGCCGAGTTTAGCGAATAGATGTAAAGCTTTTGAATCCTCTAAGGTAGTGAACAGTTGGGCAGGTTTCTATGATTACAATGTGTTCGATCAAAATGGCATTATTGGCGCCCATCCATACTATAACAATCTATTGATTGCTACTGGTTTTAGTGGTCATGGTATACAACAAACACCTGCTGTTGGTCGTGCTATATCCGAATTGATTATTGATGGCAAATTCCGTACCATTGACTTGTCGCGTTTAGGTTTTGATCGTTTAATTGTGGATCGTCCTATGTACGAGTCAAATATTGTTTAACACCTGCCAAACACCAAAGTGCAATTTAAGCTTAAAGGCTATTTAGCATAAGATTAAAAAAAAAAACATATTTTAGTAAAAACCTGTACAAATTATTTTGTATGTTGTTATTTTTTTGTAAATGAATGATAAAAGTACTTGTTTGTTCTTTTTATAAATAATATTCATATAATAATAAACATCAAAATTTTATTTAAAATTAAATTTACAATGAAATTATTTATTTAAATTGTCCTGGTGGTCCAAACAAACCACCACCCTGTTTACTGGCTGCTCGTGATGGGGCAAAACCTAACATTTTTTGTATATTTTGTCTAATAGACATGGTGCATAAAATGTATAAAAATATAAAGGAACAATCAGTAAAATCGTCACCAGCTAAATTACGATGACTGAGACCTTGAATCCATGAAATGGGAGTAAAGGGCAACTGAGCTACAACACGACCATCAAAACTGCAAAAGGAAATCATATTTAAAAATGCAAGAACATTTTTGTGTAACATTATTTGCAACTTACATGCTATTGAACATACTCAACAAAGCTGTGAAAGCAAAACCTGTTGCAAACATTGATTTCATTTTTACCAACGATAAATCTCTATTGTTATTTTTCAATTTTTCTTCATCTCTTTCAATTTTTTTCTTTTGTGCCTTGTCCAATGATTCGCCATGGATTTCTTTTCTGCGTTCCACTAAAAAAAAACGTAAAATTTATATTTAAATTTATTTATTTAATGTTAGTATTTTTGACGACATAATGATTGTCCTGATGATTGACTTTAATCTCGTTTTAGGTGATATATAGTAGAGCACAATAAGCATCAAAATAAGGACCACCTGACGTACCAATAAAATATTTTACTTCTAGAGATTAAAAGTTCACGGGACACATTATAAATGATTATAAAGGGCGGTTCTAAACATCATTTCGTTAGTACCATGAAAATCGACTACTTATTAATGCGACCATTATGCTTTGGCTATTTAAATATGGAAAAAGCAAATCTGCGTTATTGTAATATTAAGCGTGTAGACATTGTCACTGACCGTACAGATTGTGGTCTCTTCAAGAAAATGAAAGGTGAATGAAGAAGAATTAGAATTTGTAGAAACCAAAAAAGAGTTGTAATTAGAAGACTACTCGAGTAATCAATTTAAACCTAGCACAAAACCTTTGATGTTATCAAGATCTTGAACCCCAATAACCTCCAGATCTACTACCAAACCATTTTAACCTATGTTAGGTAATTTATACGAGCACTTGATCTCCGTACCCATAATGAAGACGAGTATATAAGATTAGGCATAGTCGAATATAGCGTTCATAATTGTTTAATGTAGAATTAAATGCAAATTTAAAAAAGTTGTATTTATGATCCAATTCTGTCCATTTTCAATACCAAACAAACCTTATATAAGAGAAATATTTGAGCCAAATTTCGTCTTCCCATCATTTTTTGATGGTGGGTATAAAAAAACCATTTTGAAAACTTTAATTTAATTTTTTAAGGTTAAGTTATCCACATTAACAAAATCAGTTTTTGAAAATAAAAGTCCTTCAGTCTTTTAATGTATATTTCACAACTTAATGAAATTTCATTTAAGATAAATAAATTTATTTTTGTTAACAAGATTGCATAGGTAATGTATGCAAACATTTTGTTTCTTATATTTTTTAAGTTACTGAAGTTATTATTATATTTAAATGAGATAAAATTAATTCAGTATATAACTTATCATTAAAATATTAAAGAAAATATGAAATAAATTTAAACTGTCTTCTTTAATATTCGAAAATGTTGTATAATAACCCAGCAAACAATAATGAAAGCCCTACAATGACATCTGGAACATGGAAATGCTTGATTAAAGTTTTCGTTTTGTTATGTTTAACATTTTTATTAAACATCAAATTAAGATCAAACTACAATAAAGTAATTTTTCCACAACTTTTTTAAATTTGCATC
>JACGTJ010001590.1:0-12417 GCA_014858695.1 Chrysomya rufifacies | reverse complement strand
GAACTGAGCTAGAACTGAACTAGAACTGACTAGAATTGAACTAAAACTAAGCTGGAAATGAACTAGAACTGATCAAGGACTAATAATATCCTGATTGATTAAACTTTTTTCCGATCTTCACTTTCTTGTTTGATGTTTAAATAAATGATTGAATCTATATATTTAAACTTTACCTGATCTGCAGATGGTGTACTATTCATAGCAGAACTGCCCTTTGGCGGCCGTTTTCTTTTATTTGGTGATGAGCTCGGATATTTTGATGTTAAAAGCGATGCTATAATTTCTGATAATTTTTCTTCACTGCGTTGACACCAAAATCTGCAAAAAAAAGGAAAATAATAAATAAAATGAAATTACAACACTTAACAGAAAATATCACCTTAAAGCAGATGTAACAAAGGGATCACCACGTGATTTTGTTTCTCTACTTAATAGCAGACGTATTAATTCATTTGTTGGTTCCTCATTTTTCAATAAAAGTAATAAATAACCCAATGCTTCAGGATGATTGGCAGCTTCTAATTCTGGAAGAATATCCTAAAGGAATATAAATGATATGTAAGTAAAAAATAATAAAAATTTCAACTATTCTAACTTACTTGCAGACATTTTAATGGCACATCATGTGCCTGTACCAATTGCCATAGACATAATTGTTCATAGGTTTCATAAGCTAAACTATCACGTATACAATCTATAAGACCATCTTGTTTGAACAATGTTAATTTTCCTTGGGCTATATAATACATAAGATCCCGTAAATTTTTAGCATCAATACATCTTAGTGTTATGCGCAGCAAATCGCTGTTATTTATTGCTGTTGATTTGAATTCACGATAGATATCGGGTAATAGCCATAAATATATGGCAGTGTTTTCTTTTTCCAATAGATCCAAGTCACGCGTTAAACAATCGTCGACTTTTTCGTCGGTAGCATCACATATTAGACGATAAATGTTGGTTTTAAATTGAGCCGCTTGTTGCGCATTTTTTCGTGTCTGCAGTTTAACATGAACTTTCATAAAGTACAATAACAGATAACCGGTTTCAGGAATACGTTTACAAATTTCAGTGAGTAGAGCTTGAAATGGTTTCTTACTTTTGTCTTCATTTTCGTAGAGAAATCGAAATAGACCAAATATGGGATAACTTATACTTTTTGCCAGATTCTTTTCGTCTGTTTTGCTTTCGGGAAAGATGCTTTGCAGTGGCAAAGTTTCGCGTAATATTAAATGCGTATTCGAGATCACATACTGAAGTTGTGCATCATCTAAAGCTGAAGCAGGTAATGAGCGAAAATCCTCAAGAAATGCCTCCCAGGTAAATGAGTTACGTTTTGTAACGAATGTTTCGAATGTATCGCTTATAGAGGCGGGGAGTTCGACTTTTTCCGGTGTTTGTTTTTGTAATTTAAGTAATTCCTTTAGAGGAACATCATCGTCATCATCTGTATTCTCTTCCTTTTTAATATCCTTACTTACGTCTTCTTCATCTTCACTAAAGGCAGCATCGGTTTCCATATCATTACTTTCGGAAGGTATGACAGACAGCTTATTATCTTCTTCAACTAAACTGTTAACAACACCACCACCTCCTCCGCCACCTCCACCCCCAATCCCACCACTATCAATCATACCACCGCTGTGTTCTAATAAATCTGCAGTTGTTGTATTATGCGGTTGATAATGATTTTGCATATGTTGCAGGTCATGTTGTTGTGTCGTCTGTTGAGGATTCTGTGGACCTCCAGTAAACATTAAAGCTCCTTGATGCATTGTACGTTGATCAGCTTCTTTTTTGAAGACCGGTGCCTGTATAACTGAAGATGCAGGATACATAGGTGGTCCAACATTACCGCTAGGTGCTACTGGTGATACAAATTCTCGGAAATTTTCACGTATCAACAAACGTAACTCACGATCTAACTTCGGTGACTCAAACAGGGGTTGTATGTTTGGAATGACCTGATCAGAAAAAAATTAAGAAAATTTATTTTTTTTTAAATATATTTCAACACTACATTCCACCAACTTACCTGTTTCTCTAAAATCTTATTCAGCGAATTATAGACCCCCATACGTATTTTATCCTCATGTTTTAAGCAAAAATTCTTCATTATACGACACAAAAAATCCAACAACGTGCTACTAACACTAGGATGATTACGTATCGAATGATACATCACTAATATACCAGGTTCTATGTTCATAATATTATCCTTCATCGGATCAAAAAATAACCAATCGTAGAACAGCGATAGTTTAGCATTAGCAGATGCTATTGTATTTGTACATGATGATATCAACCAACCGATAATTGCCCATCTTGGTATAATGTCCGAACACAACATATCATTTGACGGATGTATAACATTGATAATGAAACGTATCAAATCCGAACGTAATGAATGTGATTCAGGAGTTGCGAAATATTTATCTTGAAACCAATCTTGATAGCGTTTTTGATTACCAAACTTTACCGATGAGGCTAGAAAATGTAATTTTCGTTCAACTTCAGGCGTTAGACGACACTGTAGAAAACGTCGACTTGTACGTATTTGTAATAGATGCCAGATACCATTAAATGTTGGATGAAGACTTTTGGGATTGTGTAAGATATCACGCCATAGTTGTTCAAATTCTGGTATGCGGGCAACATTTTGGAGTAAACTGTAAATATAGATAAAAAGAAAAAAAGAAAATTTTATTTATTGCATTACAAAATGTTGAAAAAATAATAAATAAATGATTTTGATTTATTTTTAGCATACTCGTAAAAATATAGATATTTAATTTAATATTCAAATAATTTTCATTGAACTAGAATAAATCCAACAACTGCGCATATAACTTTTTGTTTAAGTTCTAGTTCTGTTCTAATTATCTTCTAGTGTAGTTCTAGATTAGTTATAGTTCAGTCCTAGTTTTGTTCTAATTGATTTATAGTTCAGCTCTTGTCCAGTTTTAGTTCAGTTCTAACTTAGTTTTAGTTCAGTTCTATTTCTGTTCTAGTTCAGCTGATTGATGATTTTAGTACATAATTATCATTTGGCATATATACTAACATAAAAAAAAAAAACATTTTTACACTAAATTTTACAGTTTTTTAACAAGATGAACTATTAACGTCATGATAAGCTTTCATTTTTGATATTTCAAAAAAATATAAATAAAAATGAATACTTACCGCACAAAATCTCGACCCAATGGTATTATATCCAAAAATCTATCTCTTATTAATGATATAACAAATTTAACTTCTTTGTGTCGCAATGGTATTAGTGCTGGACTAGCATGATCCTCTATGAGACGTACATAACTATAGACAACCGTTTGTATTAGAAACGATTGTGATTCCAGCCATGGTCGATATTCTATGAATATGTCCAAAAGACTTTCAACTAAAAATAGATTTCTAGGTGAAACATCCCCGCCACCAGCTTGACGCAAACAATTCCATATAATATTTTCCACACTCAAAACCTGATGTTTTACTAATTCTCTTAGGAGCCAAATTAATTGGCGCCTTGCTACGTCGGTGAGTTTATTATATTTCTCTGCCACTAGTATTGTTAAATTAGTGACTACCATATTCATACCGTCACGGGCAACCAATGTAAGATCACGATAACTTTTTGGTGCCATATTTGGATCGGATAGCATGATATAAAGAAAACCAATCGAAATTTCTTCATGTTGTTTTTCTTTACAAACTAGCTGGGAAAGTTTATCGTGCATATCCTTGTCATTGAGGCCATTGATCTGTTGTTGCAAACTAATGAAAGCTCGTTCAAAACGCTGTAATTAAATTATACGTAAACAATATTTTAGTTAAAAACTTATTAAATGGTAACGTGTCGTTGTGTCATATATTGCCATACCTCTTCCAAATCATCTTTAACATCAACGGCAGTGCTTATGAATAATTTTGAAATATATTGGAGTTTTTGTGTTGATTCCATTTGTTGTTGTTGATGCATTTAACCACGGCACCAACGTCCCGGGTTTTTTTTAAAGTTACTACAATTAGTGGTGTATACAATCTGTCCCAATAATAATTGAGACTTCTCTGCTGCTACAATTGCCCGTAGTGCTACTACAAGAACACCCCAAATCATACATACACTCGCTCGCTGCTGCTCATACGCACACACACACTACACACAATCAAATGAATTGTTAAGTGTGCAATGTTTACATTCACCTTTTCTTAACAATTATATATTTTTCACCTAAACTGTTAACTCTGCCAATAATAAAGCATATTTCTATAGATCATAAAATATTAAATAATATGTGTATTTGCTATTTGGGCTCCCTTAAATTATATGAAATTTTTTGTGAAAATTGGAGTAAAAAAAACTCTCAAGACTCAAAAAGAATTCACTTCGTTGTGCTGCTTCTTTTTAAGCAACAAATGAGCAACTGCCATAAATTGATAAACATTATGGTGTGTTACCATATAATTTCAACATTTAGCCTCATTTGAAATTTTAACCAGTCAGGGTACGGAATAGCTTTAACATGTAATAATTAGGGTTTGCCATTTAAATAGGAAAAATAGTTCTAATATAGTTTTTATCATAACTACACAACTTATAGAAATATTTAATAAAAATAAACCTCCAAATGTTGATGATTTCTCGAAAATCCTACAATTTTTTGGAAGTTAGCTGTTTCGACTATCATGATTTACATATGTTCTTATTAGTTATAACCTGTTATGTTAAACAATATTTTTCTATACTAAATGTTTATATTGATTTTTAGGCGAAAATAAACAAAATAATGTCAAAATAATCAAAAACAAACTTCTTTCCTTCTCAATTAGCTTCTCAGAAGATTACACCCAAAGAACGGTGGATTATTTTTTGATATTTATTATTATTTTTTTTTTTTCAATTAATAATTGTTTGACTTTTATGTTGTCAAATTTTAAAAGTAAAGAAGTCAGTTGAGACTATAAAAAAATAAAAAAAATATTAAATGTACAAAATGGCTTTGAGTTACATTGGGTTTGGTATCTAGCGAAATATTGCTCATAACAAATGAGGATTTATAATGAAATTAGATTTGTTTATTTATTAATTATTTTATTTAATTTTTAATGGTAATATGATTCGAAAATTATACGAATTTTCCGCTTGTCCTATATAAATGTCCAAAAATCTTACTACAAAACAAAAGTGGCAATACCATTTCACCTATAATTCAACATACGGCAACATTTTAGTTTTAAGGATGACACTTCAATATTAATGGATACGGCAACATTAGCCGGTTGGTTATTTGGCAAATAGTAATCTTGGCATTTTCTTTATATTTTCGAGAAATTGTGTAAGGAAAATAGTAAAAAAACGAAGTGGAAAATAGAAATACTATATTCAAAAATGCCATACGCCAATCAACCTTCTGTAACCATCACAGAATTGACTGATGATAATGTAAAATTTGTTTTAGAAGATACTGAACTAAGCGTGGCCAATAGTTTAAGGCGCGTTTTTATAGCTGAGACACCAACGCTGGCCATTGATTGGGTACAGTTAGAAGCCAACTCAACTGTATTATCCGATGAATTTTTAGCACATCGTATTGGTTTAATACCTCTTATATCAGATGAAGTTGTGGAACGTTTACAGTATACCAGGGATTGTATTTGTTTGGATTTTTGCCCCGAATGTAGTGTAGAATTTACCTTAGATGTGAAATGTACCGAAGAATCCACCAGACATGTGACAACAGCGGATTTAAAATCAAGTAATCCCAAGGTTTTGCCGGTAACATCTAGACATCAAAATGATGAAGATAACGAATATGGTGAAAGTACTGATGAAATTCTGATAATTAAGTTGCGTAAAGGACAGGAATTGAAACTACGTGCTTATGCCAAAAAAGGATTCGGTAAAGAGCATGCCAAATGGAATCCCACAGCCGGTGTATGCTTTGAATATGATCCTGATAATTCCATGAGACATACTTTGTATCCTAAACCAGATGAATGGCCCAAAAGTGAACATACCGAATTGGATGATGATCAGTATGAGGCACCTTATAATTGGGAGGCTAAACCTAATAAATTTTTCTATAATGTTGAATCATCAGGAGCTTTAAAGCCTGAAAATATTGTTATAATGGGTGTACAGGTTTTAAAGAACAAACTATCAAATTTACAAACTCAACTCAGTCATGAAAATCAAAATGATGCTTTAGCCGTTTAAGTAAAAAATAAAATAATTGTAATATTTAATATGTATTTGAAATAAACTATTCATTACCATTTTTATTGGAAAACAAAACTTAATCTTTAAACAAATTTTGTATATCAATGCCTCCTATAGACTTTTTGGAAGTTGGTTTTTGTGTTTTAGTTTCGTTGTTTGTTGACTGGTGCGCTGCTGTAGTATCTTTAGCTTCTTTGGCTTGATGGAAAGCTTCAGATAATGATGATTTATTATCATCTAGTGTTTCTGCACTTTCCAGCAGGGCTTCCTGACTATCAGCTTTCATTTGTTGTCTCTGTTGTTGCAATAATTCTACAGAAGTTTCAAATATTTTTTCTTCATCAAGAGCTCCTTGATCTTTAAGGTTTTGGTAGATTTTAATAAATTGTTGAGTTTGGGTTTCTCGTTTCTTATCGAATAAACTTATCATTTCTTGTTGTTTTAAGGATTTATGATATTTTCTGGAAATACAAACGTTTTAAAAGAATATACGAGAAACATGTATTTATTAAACTTACGCTCTTACTACATCTTCCGCATAGAAAATATTTTTGATGGGTAAATTTTGAGGAGCCGGTCTATCGAAACGTGGTTCTAATTTAGGAGGGAAGGCTTCATATAAATCGTACCAAATTGGTTTGTCTTCCGGTTTCATGGCACCCGAACGTAATAAACCAGTTACTCTAAAGTTTGTAATACAATTAATTCGACTTCTTTTGAATATATATTTTACTTACCTGGTAAATATAGTTCCAATTTTTTCCAATCTACTTTGGGCCATGACGTTCTGTTTTAATTTTAATTAAAATTAAAGATTTCTTTATAATTTGGAACAGATTACGAAATAACCTAATTTTTTTGTTTTAAATTAGAGATGAATGTTTATATTAAACAGCTGTAAACAAAATCGATAACAATTGTACATAAAGACTTATTTAATGCTACCATATCTATGAAAAGTGATACCATAAAAAGGGAGAAAAGCAATTGTAATTCCAATTTACTTTCACATAATTGTAGGCCAACACAAAAATGCATGAACTTTAAAACAAAAATGTTATAAGGCCATTGTATAGAAAAACAAATTATTAAAATAAAAACGAAACATCTGGCCCTTTTTAATTTACCCAAATATAAGTTGATATGGCAGTAGTTTTTAAACAAGTAATTTAGTACAAAATTTATCGATTTTAGTACAGAAGCAAGAACTTATCATCTCCAATTAAAAAATAAACAAAAGCACGTTGGTGTTTTGTTTTTTCATTATTTACTTCAAATTTAAGAAGGAACACTTAAATAATTAGTATACAATGGGTGCTTTAGCTGAAGTAATTATTATTTATTAATATAAAACAACAGAAGTCCATTTTCTAATATTCAATTTTCAACAGGTCGCTGGTGATGAAAACAATGGTGAGGGTTCACGAACATTTGTCTTCTTAGACGAAGGGCACACATTGGGAAATGCTTTGAAAACAATTATAAGTCGTTATCCAGATGTGGATTTTTGTGGTTATACTATTCCTCATCCTACAGAAAACAAATTACATTTTCGTATACAATCTAGTCAAGGTAGAGCGATAGATATTTTAAAACGTGGTTTAGAAGATTTGGAAAAAATTTGTGATCATACCATAGAAACTTTTGAACATGAAGTGAAAGTCTTTACTGAGAAAAATAAAGTTGTTGCTACATAAATATTAAGCTTAAAATACTTTCGTTTTAATATAAATAATAAAAAAAGAACAAAATTTAATAGACTGTTCCAACACCGCTATATCATACAGCACCACGAGATTTCTTGGGATCATGATTTGGCTTACGCAAATGATGGTAATTGGGTAATACTTTACGCAAGAAATCAATTTGTAAAGTCTGAGACTGAAAGAAATTAAAAAAGAAAAAATCATAGAAAAGTTCTTAACATATCAAAAATAAAAACAAACTTACAGCATGTTTATCTATAGCCTCCCTTTGCATGCAATCTCTGCCATAAATTACTGTATTCTCGGGTAATTTTTGTTTACACTGCAATCTTACGCCCGCACCCACAATACAGCCATTACTAACACTAACCTCTGGTCCTACATAACTTTTGCATTCGAATACATTCTTGTCACCTATACGATTAGCTTCCACAGTACAACCCACTTCAAATACATTATTGGCTCCTATAGTTAAAGGTGCAGCTGCTTCATTAGATTCTTTTTCACCTTCTGGCAAACGATAAGCAATGGTTGCATACTCTTCAACAATACAATTCTCGCCCAATATAATGGGACCAGCTTCTGCAATAATACTGGCACTGGGATGAATGACACATCCTGGTGATATGGTGATGTCACCACGTAATGTACTGTCTTCGCATACTATGGATTTGGTCATAATCTTTACACCACTTCTGTAAAATATATAATTATGTTATTTTTTATAATATATATAATGTTGGTAAATTTGTCTACTCATTATCTACTGGAGGCATTTTGTATGTTTTCTTTTAATATTTCTTGTAAATTTTCTATGAAATTGCAATTTTTATTTTTGTTTAGCTTGGAGATGGTTAAAATTTCGATAAATATGACAGGTGTGGTGATATCGAATTGTTTGCTCTTAAAAGAGTGTTGCCAGTGTTCGTTAAAACTTTAAGTTTAGTAACGTTTTAGTAAATTAAACGTAAATTTCAAAAGTTAGAAATTAATAAAACAAATTTTTAATAAATATATGTTTACCAAATGTAGGGTGATATTCTGCCAAGAAACCTAAAACAGAAATATAAGAGAAATGAAAAAGTTACTAATCGTAATCGTTTTTATAAATTATTGCGATAAGAAAAGTTTACAAGTTCATCGGTGTAATTTTGGTTGAATTCATTCTGAGTTTATATGCAATTAAGATTATTTTACCGAGCGCATTTCGCAAATTTTTCCTTAAACATGAATCATAACATTTTATTATTTATACGGAAATTATTAAATATTAATTATATTTTATTCAAAACTTAGCAATACGTTCAATTCATTGATTTAATAAATAAATTTTTGAAGAGCATTAAAAATACAATGGTATAGCAATATTTGATCAATAAAGATTTCTGTAAGATGAAGTTGTTATATTTTTAATAAGGCACTAAATTTAATACAGGGAAGATACTTCCAATATTTTTAATACATAGAAATTGAAAAAAACAAACTTGAAAAAAATGAGAGTTTAACATAATTTTGCATAATAACATAAATTTATATATGTTTCTTTAAAAAATAGTTATTCAACTTTTAAAAAATAGTCAAGATGTTTTAGTTTTATTTGTCTATAAATTGGAAAAATAAAAACAATTGAATATTAACACCATATTTTAAATATTTAATTTTAAGGTGTTTTTTTCGCATCAAACAACGTTGTCAACACTGAAATTCTGCTCATATTTTTAGTAGTTTGCAAAATTTGTTAAAAGCGGAAGCCGCGTAGAAAATAAAATCTAATTGATAAAAATAATCTAATTGGCAAATGAAATTTAACAAAACTAATACCCTAAATTTTCAATAAAACAAATATTAATACGAAATTAGTTAAAAAATTTTTTCTAATAACTAAAATAAAAACGAAATAAAATTAGTGTTGCAAAAAATAAATAAAATTAAAAAAAAGAGCAGAAACAAGAAATAAAAAACGTGCAAAAAATAGAATATGTGAACAAAAACAAGATATTTGTTTTGAATGAAGAGAAATTAACAGAAAAAAGAGAGCAAAACATAGCATAACAAAAACAAAGACTTGTTTTGGTATTTTTTGTTGTTGCGAAACGCCAACGCCGCTGCAAAAGGCGTCTGCAAATATTGTTTTTGTTTTTTGTTTTCTCAGGCCTGTCCCATACGGGTT
Organism: Chrysomya rufifacies; assembly: GCA_014858695.1. Classification (NCBI taxonomy): domain Eukaryota; kingdom Metazoa; phylum Arthropoda; class Insecta; order Diptera; family Calliphoridae; genus Chrysomya; species Chrysomya rufifacies. Next base: position 2,321 of record JACGTJ010001590.1, on the reverse strand, counting down.
TATTGGACAAATGTAATAAGTTAGAAATTCTGTAAAAGGTATGTATATCTATTAATCAATTTAACAATTAAATATTTTAAGTTAATCAAACAGTATTTGTTAATATTTTTCTTGTGAAATTTGTCATTTCAAAATGAAATTTAGTGGTGCTAGACGAAACAGTTTATTGCTTTTTGTAGATTGTTAAGTTTGTTTTGGGAAATTTGTCGCTTTGAGGATTTTGAAATTTTTTTATTAGCAATTGAAATTGAGGTTTAATATTAACCTAGGGCCGAGTTATTCTTCAGAACCTATGCAAATCTATGCCCCGGAATTTTGAATACATAAGTGAGTTATGCGAGTTTAATGAAATTTATTTCTTTTTACTATATATCCTATATATCTTAACTTATTTGCTAAATTTCATTTAAACCGACTCATTTTTTCGCCTAGCTCTCTTAAAATACGCCCCGATCAGCTTTTAAATACATAAGTGTCTTATATTGCTCTATAAACAGCATTTTATTGGACACAGTTATGTGTTTTAGCTTAATAATCTTGGCAATTATGTCAAAAATCTTTCAAATACCTTAAAATGGAAGAAATGTTTTGGGGCGAATGAAAACGCAAATATGTTAGTCACTGAAAAGGACAAAGAGATTTGTCGCTTACCATTTTAAAAAGCTTATGTGGATCTACAAACAGCTTTTTACAGATGTAGAGTATCGTATAGTCGGGCTTGGACGAATAAAGCATTTTTATATTAAATGGTTATTTTAGGGTAGTCTCAATATTTTAAGAGCAATATTAATCATTTAATATCGTATTAAAATCAATAACATGTAGTTTCCTAGCTTTTCTATAATGCCACAGTGCCACTGGATTAGTAAAGGCGGAAGCTAATTGAAATTCCAGTCTTGTTTGTCGTATAAGTGAACTACATGCTGACGATTAGAAGCAAAATAAAAAAAAAATAAAAAAAAAAAAAAACAAACGGTTAATTTGCACATTATTAGCTTTGATGCTAACGCCAGTTACGACGTCGACTGCATATTAAGATGTACTGTATTATACATAGATATTGCCTATTTGTTTACAACATTTTTTCTTTAGAATAATTTTACTTGTTTGAACTTCTGTTAAAATGTTTTTTTTTTTTTAAATATTAACTGAATTTTGTTTGCAGTTTTTTGTTTGTAAACTAGTTATTGTTATTCCCACAACAATCGGTGACTAATTCACTATATTGTCTAGCTTTGCATAGAAAAGTTATATGAGCATGTGCACACAAACATTTCTGCATGTTTTTCGCTTTATATCATGATGCAATAATTTAAAGGTGACAGCTTATTTTTAAAGCTGACTATTTTTTTTGTTAATTCTGAGAGGGCAATGAAATTGTCATATTTTGTTTATATTTTTTTGATTGTTGGTTGTTCTCATTTTCACCTTACACAAATGAAACGTGTCATGTTTTGTATTCAGCTAATGGAGTTACCATTTATATTTTTGGACGGAAATTGAAGAAAGTAAAAAGAGTATATAGACTTCAGTATATTTTCCTGTACCAATTTCACACAATATTGATTTCCCTGGAATTACACAAGGATTTCCTAAACTACGAAATTTAAAAAGGATGCTTAATTCCGGATATGTGATTCCATGAAAAAAACACTACAAAACACATTGATATTTCAAATACAGAAACATATTCACTTGGTTTTGGAATAGTAAATAATAGCTCTGTTTCTCTAATGCCAAACTTTACCCAAAGTCACATTCATAAAACTACAAATTCCTATGTTCTAGTTCTATGAAACGAAAATCATATTTGATAGTTTCCCATACATTAATGGCACTAGTTGTAATTTTTTAAGGAAATTTCCACTTAATTCATTTAATATTAAAAATGAATGTTATGCTTCTTATATCTCATTGCTTGATTATTATGTTATTACTTAATATTTTATTGCAATTTCAGAGTTTATAGCAATTAAACGTTAGAAATTCTATTTGAAAACTTTCGTTACTGAATGCAATACTTTTTGTTTAATGTGTATTTCTCACGTAGACCAACTTTAAATTCTCATAGATGTTATTTATGTTTGATCACATTAAATCTCTTATATCATTTTATAGTTTATTACAAAATTCATTATATTGTATTACATTATACGGATGGCAAATTTGGTACAATTGTATTTTTGTTTTTGGTTTATTCCTATAATAAATAATGCTTAATTTCTATTAAGATTTCAGTGTAGTTCTAGTTACGTTCCAGTTCAGTTCTAGTTCAATTCTAGTTCAGTTCTAGTTCAGTTTTAGTTGAGTTCTAGTTCAGT
>JACGTJ010001589.1:0-13442 GCA_014858695.1 Chrysomya rufifacies | reverse complement strand
TGAACTAGAACTGAACTAGAACTCAACTAGAGCTTAATTGAAGCCTAACGAACTTAAAATGATCAAGGATTCAATTAAAAATTATCCAAACTTTGTACAAAACATATCTGTTATCAACGAGAAACTTATTTTATAATTTAAGTGTGTGATCAAATTCAAAAATAAAAACAAAAAAGAGATAGAGAGAGAGAGAGAGAAAGAGATATTTGATATAAAATTTTAACTTGACTATAAAGACATTTTATTGACACAATGATTTTTATCATGATATTAAACATTCACATTGAATTTTTTATATGTATCAAAAAATTAAATCAACACAGGTGATTAAGAAATGCAAATAATAAATAAATGCTTAAAATGCGATTAAAAAGTATTAAAAAAAACTCATTAACATAACAATGATTTCACAAGAAGAACTAAATTAAGTAGAATACGCGAAAATTATAAAATTTTATAAAAAAAAAAATATATATAATAAATTTTATAAAAAACAAATATATATAATAATATTAAAAAAGACAGTTATCGTATCAAGTTTTTTAGTAAGATTTTCCAGATTGCTTAGAATATTTTTACTGAGGAGGAAAATTTTAATTTTACCAAATTTCTTGTTTACTTTACGAATAATAATCAAAAATTATTTCTCTTCTATTTTCAGTATGTGTTCCGCTATGTATAGCCCCGATTCAGATAATGTTCATAATGATCAAAAGAATTCAACAACTACAAATCTTTTCATCAACGATCAGTTAATTACACAAAGTGTTAACAAATTTGAAACTGATGACATTCCCTATTTAAGTGAACAATATAATAACATTGTCGATGAGAAAGATAACAATAATTACGCTCACATCAAAATGGATACAAATGATAATGATGATTTAAATAGTGCTCTCAACACTTGGGCTACTGGTGGAGGGGGTGGTGATACAACAGAGGATGATATAGGTTTCCAAGATGATAATGTATCACATGTAGGTTCAGATTATTCAGAATTCCAACCAGCGGATCAAGATAATTTATTTGCTCAACCTAATCCGCCTGCCGATAACTATGATCTAGCTGGAGGTGGTGATGAACTGCTAGAACCAGATATTAAATATAATCCTGCGGAATTAATGCTTAGACCACCGTCTGGTTCAGCCATGCATTTCAATTATAATTTCCCTGCCATGCCATCACAAAACGAACCTACACCCAATATTGGACCACAACAAAATATTCATCATCGTAGTTCAAATTTAAATAACTCACAAATATCCTATTTATATGGCGGTAATCAAACGAATATGAGTAGTTCATCATCATCATCAGCAACAGCTGCTGGTACATCAGCTGGATCTAGTTACTCAACAAATTCCCACACAAATCCTGGTTTCTTTCATCCCAATATGTGGTATCCTAATGCACCTTTTGGTACTTATAGATCCTATGGATCTCATGCCTACGGACGTCATTATGGCCATCAATTGCCACATGATCATATGATGGATATGTTTCAATTATCAAATAGGTGAGTAAGAAAATGAGGAAAGAGATTGTAATTTATTTCAGGAAATTATAATTTATGAATAATAAACGATTTTTTGACATTTATAATCTTAGTAAACGTTTGTCATTGTCAAACAACTGTTAAAGTGTTTCATTTTTATAACTTTGTTGTAAAAAATATCCGGTTACGTGTTTTTAAATTGCTGTTATTTTTATGTGTCCTATACACGAGGGTTGTTTACGAATATATGAATATAAAATCAAAATAGAGCCTAAACTATAATTAAACTAAAACTGATTGCGATTTCTTTTTGTGAATAGAAAATGTTTCTGTTTTCTTACTATTGTGAAAGATTTTCAAGTTTATGAAACTCATTACGAACATTGAATCAATAAACTTTGAAATGAAATTCAAAATTTTCTATTTCAAGAAGTTATTTTTAGCATTAACTATCAATTAATATAAAATTGAAATACAACCACATAAAAACTCAGTAAGATGTTTATTTTTTCTATATATCAAAAACAAATTGTATGTGCTTTGGATAGCACACCATAGGAGCTAAAATTTTGTATAAATTATTTCTTTATTCCTTCAGGATTTAAAAACTTTTTGCGGTTGGTAAAATTAAGAGAAAAAGAAAAATAATAGAAAATATTATAGATATTCTAAATAATATCAAATTGATAACCTTCTTAACTCATGGCCAATTTCATATTAGAGTAAATTTCTTCTAAAGAAACATGTGTCAATGTATATATTTTGCATATATAAAGAATTAAGGGAATAGAAAAAATTTCATTCAACCTTTATCCAAATAAACAACATTCAGTAAACGACCACGCAAAATACGTACGTATCTACGTATGTCTCCACCCCAGGATATGCAAAATCAAAACTCACACACTTATTTACAATTATTAAAGTATAATTCATAAATAAATGAATGAATAAAACCCAAGGAAGATTGTGAATTTCTGTGGAGATCTAAAATCTTACGACAAAACAGAAATCAAAATCTCCCGCTGGATCTTCATAATGGGGGTTTATATATTTATATGCAAAATGTACTACATATAAAATCAATGTCTTGAAACATTAACTAAATGAACAATTTTATTCGAAATAAAGTAAGATTCCAAAATGTATATACGTAAATTCACAATTAGGGATTCCAAACGGAAATCCCGAAAATATGTGATTTTCACCTTAATGGAAATTGCCATCAAGAATTTATGCAGCTCTTTCGTATATAAGTAAAGAAACTTAATTTCAAATTTGTTGCAAATTGGGGTTCCTAAATAATGCCTCAACTATTCTAAGGGGAAATGGTGGTACATTAACTTGGAAGCTTTAGAAGAAATATTTTCTACAAGCGTGGTCTAAATGGATATGCAATAATAATTTAATAGCAAAACAGCAATAAAATAAATTTTTAACTCTTTCCTTTCCTTTAATTAATATCTTTTCTTACATTTTTGGTAATTTTTCTTAAATCCCATGTTTTTGAGAATTATTTCCGATTGGCATTCCTATTCCCTAGACGGGCATTCAACGTCTGAAACACTCAAAATTAAAATAATGTTTTTTCATATCAGGTGTTTCAATTGAATGTCTTTATTTTTGTTTCTTTTTTTAAATTTTGAATAAAATTATTGAACAAAACTGAGTATGTCAGATTATAATCCTTATATCATTCATGATATATATGGAAATCATTAATTTCTGATAGAAATTTGTTGCGTTTTAATAAAACCATTCTGTTAAAATGTAATGATATCACATACCGTGTCTGATCCTTATAAATCATCATACAAATGGTTTGGGTTCCGGGATATCAGGAAGACCGATGAATTTACAGTACGCGGATGATTCTTGGACGAAGTTGTGTCATGTAACTACTTTCTCACTCCTCTGATTGTTGTGACCAAGAAAATTGATGATTGGACAAGCAGACACCTGTAGAAAGACGCTTTGTCCTCTTAGGTCACGAAATCCAAGTAAAACCTTGTTGTCTTTCGCTAATGTATAGATACGGCTTTTAATACTTATAGGGTATGGGTCACACTCAAAATATTTTATGTAGGAGCTGTTTAAAAAGAAATAGCCGGGACGATTGCATTCTCGAACATTTTGAATCGATGGTAGGGGAACTATCCATGGAGCGGGTGTTTGATTTGGAACAAATGCCTTAGTAAATATAGACCTGTTATAACAATCCTGTTTGGAAGAGCTGCTATCACCACTGACAAGAGAAATGGATGATAATGTCGAATTCACTGTTTAACAAAAGAACTTTTATAGTAACACCCTTTCTTTGTTATTTCAATATTTGTATGTAAATTATTGTCATGTGTTTTGCTTTTTTTTCATTGTACAAATAGTGAAGAGCAGAAAACGATTCTTATTTTTAGTAACATTTTACCCGAAATCACAATTTAAATCAATATTATGTCTTTTTTCTGTCTTCTTAGTTACGTGTATTAGTCTATTTCTTTTTAACTTTTTTGGTCGCCATCGTCTAGTTACTTATTAAGGGTTAAATTGACTATAAGAAAAAGTCACCTTTGAATTGATTCGACATTTTGACAGTTGAAATAAAATGTGACACTTAATTTTTTGTTTTTTTTTTTTTTATTTTATTAAGAAGTTGAAATGGATCTTGAAATCTTTTAACATAAGGTTTAGTATAAAAATGTCTTTATAAATTAATCTTGTTGAATTTTTTACAATTGATATATATTTTGATGGTTTCTGATTCAGTTTGCATAAGCTTTAATGGCAGGTCATTTACAGTTATTTTTAGAAGTTTTAGTTACAAGTTTTCTCTGATTATTGTTTTGATATTTGTTTTGAAAATTCTTAATATTATCGTGGTAATCCAATATTCGATCTTGGTAGAATTCTGAAACGGTTTTGAGCTTTGTATGCAATCAATATTACTAATTCCTGACAAACATTTTTTCTTTAATCAAAGATACAATTTTAATACTTTTAATAGAGCAATGATTCACACCGATGAAAGTTTTGATAAGATTCAATGAACTCCAGAAATAAAACATTCCAGAATTACCCATACGTCTAATTCGTAATCATTCTAGAAGCCTCCTGAAGTCCTCATTCACGCCGTGAAATTAAAAGTCCAAATATCCATATCTGTCATGCTACTACAAACTAATAATCGACATAACTGAGATCTAAACCATTTAACAGAAACTTAGTTCCTGGGAACTTCCAAAGTTGACCAAATACTACGGAAAACAAAATCATATTCAATTTCCGGGAAATCCCGATATGTGAATTCCCCTGAAAAAAAACCTAATATCTTCTAATTTATATATTTAACAAGTATTAGACATAAATAAAATATTATCACTATCAATAAATCTGAAACAATTTAAACAATTTTCTTAAAAACTTATTGATATCAAATTGATTGTCTATAAAACTCTTTTTACTCAAACAGCATTAACACAATAAATATTCGCCGCAATGTTAAATAGATCAATTAAAATACATTCAAAATGTTTGTAAACAAATTAATTTTAAATTTTCATGCCATTAAAGTGTGAACTTAATTAGCACTTTTTTTTTACAAAATTTAATTGTTTGTCATAAATATCTTATATGATTTAGTATTATTTTATTAAGGTTTATGCACTTTTTATCTATAACGACATGTGCCGGCCAAATTTTATCTGATAACAACATGAATGCAATGAACTGAGTTTTTCTTGTCAAAAAAAAAAAAAAAAAAAAAAAAAAAAATTAAATCATGAATGAATTTTCTTAAGAAAATATATACATATATATTTTTAATGCACAACTAATTTGAATATTCGAATGCTAATTTTATTTAAAGTGGTCGAGAGGCCCGAAATCGAGCCGAAAAGAATAGACGTGATAAACTGAATGGCTCCATACAAGAACTATCTACAATGGTACCACATGTTGCAGAATCTCCCAGGCGAGTTGATAAAACGGCAGTATTGAGATTTGCCTCTCATGGTTTACGTCTTAAATATGGTATATTATGATATAAATAATAATATTTAAAGCAATAAATTAATTTTTAAACTATTTTTACATTTTAGTCTTTGGCAAAAGTTTAAATAATGAATCAACACAAGCTACCGATGCTCTTATGAAATTATTGGATAGTTTCTTCCTAACGTTGACCTGTAATGGTCAAATTGTTTTAGTATCTTCCAGCATAGAACAACATTTAGGTCATTGCCAGGTAAGTTTAAAATGAAAAGATTCTACAATTTAAATGCTCAAATAACAATGGTTGTTATATAATAATCATAGTGATGGTGTTTGGAATACGTGACATTGCAACAATGTCCTTGCTTTAGACAATAATGCAGAAAATATATCAGTTCTTTTTTCCTGACTGTTTTTAAATAGGAAATCGTGCTTTCGTGCCAATTTTAAGTAATATAATGCAGTGAAATCTGCATAGTAAATTAAATTTTATTTTAAAAGATAAATGCTGCAATAATTTTAGACATATATAATATTTTTTTATGGAAGATATTTGTATTATTTATTATTTAATATTTAAAATTTTTAGGCCGATTTATATGGTCAAAATATCCTGCATATAACTCATCCCGAAGATCATCCTTTGTTAAAAGAAAAGCTAATACCTACAGATTTAGATAATCTCTTCGATATACAACCAGAAGATGAATCGGGAGAACCCAGAGAACGTACTCAAGCTGAAGAAGACGAAATTGACCGTAGACTAAGAGAAGATAAGAGAAGTTTTACTATAAGGTAAGTTAAAATTAAAATAAAATAGGCTTAGATAATTAAAAAAAAAAATTTACTTAAAACAAACTAACAGACTAGCGAGATCAGGACCCCGCTCAGAGCCCACAGTTTATGAATTGGTTAAAATTGATGGCAGTTTTCGTCGTAGTGATATGGCACCGAGAGGTTTAAAGACCAGCACATTTCCCTCTACTCTACAGCTAATGCGGAGAAGTAGGGGGAGAGAAGATATAATGCCACTGCATACGATCAGTGGCAACGATATTGTAAGTTGAAAAAAGCGAAGCCTTAAAAATAACTAAATTGCGTTTTAATAATTTTCAGGTTTTAATAGCCATCGCCCGCATAGTAAGACCTCCAGTAATTAATCGTGCTGTTGAAGCCAATCGTTTGGAATACAAGACACGACACTTGATCGATGGTCGTATAATAGATTGTGATCAGCGTATTAGCTTGGTAGCTGGTTATATGACTGATGAAGTGCGTAATCTAAGTCCATTTACCTTTATGCATCAAGATGATGTTAGATGGGTGATAGTGGCCTTAAGGCAAAGTTAGTTCTATAGAAATGTTCAATAATATAATCTATATAATGAAAATTATATTTTATTACAGTGTACGATTGTAATAGCTCCTACGGTGAATCCACTTATCGTCTCTTTACACGTAATGGGAAAATTATATATTTACATACCAAAGGTTTCCTTGAAATCGACAAAAATACTAATAAAGTCCATTCTTTCATCTGTGTTAATACTCTGCTGGATGAAGAGGAGGGCAAACGACGTGTTGAATATATGAAAGATAAATTTTCAGTTATAATCAATACAAAAATACCTCAATCTTCTGATGATGTACCTGCTTCAGAAAATCCCCAACAATTAGAAAAGGCTGTCCTATGTTTAATACAAAATCTTAAATCAGTATCAGATGATGATAATGATTCAGAGGCATCCTCTTCAACATCGTCGTTCTCCACAAAATCTCATCATCACCATCATTCAAATCCCTATCAATCTTATGGCAATTGTTCTACAGCTCAAATGTCATGTAGTATAGGTCGTTCAACGAAAACTCCTCCTTTAGCTTTAGTACCTCCAGCTGCTGATTCCATTAAGAATTCTATAACAAAGAGTGTTAGTGTTGTTAAGACTACAGCGGGCAAATTTCTACATTCCACTAACACTTCCAAAGCATCAGGAATAAATAGTTCTGGATGTTCGTCGGAACAACAGCAACAGAATATTCGAGATGACACAGATAATAAAAGAGAATCAGATAGCGAATGTTATTTAAGAAATTCCGAACAAGAAGGTAACAGACATTATACAGCATCAGGGGCAGTAAAACGTAAAATATCCTATTCAAAGTCCGAAACTGATAATGATGAATACAGGGTGCCAATGCAACGGCAAGGTGAGTTCAGAATTAAACGTTGAAAGTACTTCATTTTATATTTATATGTTTGGAAATTATATTTACAGCTATAGAAAATGTTTTAAGTAATTCTTTGCAACAAATTAATAATAGACTTAATCAGCAACTTAATACAGCCATGGAATTAAGGGACCAAAGTCAACGATATGAAGTACCTCATAATGAAGAACGTATAGCAGATATTATGGTAAGAGACATTTTATTTTGTTCTAATGTTTAGTCGGGAATATGATCTTGACTGTAGAACTGACTAACTTAGATTAAAGACTAGAGAGCAGACTATAGGTTAAACTATAGTCTAGACTTTAGGTTAGACTAGTGTCTAGAATATAGGTTAGACTATTGTCTAGAATATAGTCTAAACTATAGTCTAGACTACAGTCTAGACTATAGGTTAGACTATAGTCTAGACTGTATGTTACACTATATGTTAGACTATAGTCTATAATGTAGGCTATAGTCTACACTATAACACAGACTATAATCTATACAATGGGGCAGAGTATAACTTAGACTATAGAGCTGAATATGTAATAGACTATAGTCTTAAACATAAAGACAACTATATTCGACAACATCTATTATATAACACAGTTTAGCTAGCCTATAATCTGATTTTGAATTATATATAAGTTATATTGCAATCTATAGTCAAAACTAAGTTATCAGTTTCTTGCATAAGTTTGTATGACTGCATTTTACTAATAATTATTCCACTTAATCCATCTTTTCTCATATACAGAAAGAACATCAAAAACAACAAGAAATGTACATAAATATAACCAACGAATTTGAAGTTCAACGAAAAAGTAGTGAAAGTAGCAGTAGTAGTTGTGGTGATAATGATACAATAAGAAAATCTGTGGAGAATGGTACAAAAGATTCTCAACAACATAAAAATCAAGATGAACATCAAACTCAACAGCAACAACAAAATTCCATTGAAACTACAACAAATAATACTGTTGAAACAGACGCACAATGTAATACGGAAAATAATTTACAACTATGATTGTAATATAAAAACTAATGATAAAACTAGTGATCAATTATAAAAAAAACACAAATTGTTTGTGAAAAAAAGGAAGTTGAGCAAGAAAACTTGTCTTAAGGGTGATCAATACAATATTTTGGAATAGAAACAAAAGTGTTACAAATAAAAAATAGGTTTCTTATAAAAACAAAATACTTTCCTAAATTTTTATATTGAACTTAATATATAAAAAGGATATAAACTAGTACGTCCTTTATGCAACGACGTAATAAAATAAAAAATATTTAAATATAAAAAAGCTTAAGATTTTATTTAAGATAAGGTTGATAATTCTATTAAATAATTTTAAATTATTATGTAATAATAAAAAAAAACATTAGTTAGGTAAATTTTTATTATAAAATAAAATATTGCAATAATTATGCTATACACTGTATGTCTGATCGTTTATACACATACACTGAGACAAAATTATATATAAGAAATTTTGATTATTATTAATAAAGAAAAAATGGAAGAAACATGGTGCAATTTAAATATTTTAAACAAATATATTGTTTATAAGTTATTTATATGGAAAATTATGGTTGAAGCTATAGAATTTAAAAATATAATAAAATTCAATTTATAAGCACGATGATAATTGAAACAAGTGTACAGAGGAAATGTCTAGAAGGCTGACTTGTTCTTAAAAGTTTTGATAGAAAACTCTTTAAAAGTCTATCGTCAAAACTATGCAAACGTTAAGAGATATTGTTAGCAATTTTACTTTGCATTTGAATATGCGAAAGAAAAAGTTGGCGAGGGAAAGGGTAAAATTTCTAATTGTTTTCCTTTGGTTCTGTACATTTAGCTAAGAATCTAGTAAATACTATTTTAGTAAAATCTAATGTTATGACCAATTTTAGTTATTTAGATATATACGATTGCACTTTAAAAGAGCAAGGATTCCACGCTATATTTAGCCTACAGTTTATTCTATAGTATACTCTGAACTAAAGTTTAGTCTATAATCTAGACTATATACTATACTTTAGTTTAGTTGAGTCTACAATCTTTAATATAGACTATAGGTTAGTCCATAGTTTAGCAGCTAAACTATAGTTAATTCTAAAGACTACAATTTACTCCATAGTCTAAATTATAGCTTATTATATAGTCTAGACAAATAGTTTAGTCTATAGTCCAGACTAGAGTTTAGTCTAGACTATAATTTAGTCTATAATCTGAAAGATAGTTTAGTCTGTAGACTAGACTATAGTTAAGTCTATAGTATAGTCTCCACTATAGCCTATAGACTTGACTAGTTTATAGTCTTAACTATAATCTATAGTCTCGACTGTATTTAATAGTTTAGACTAGACAGGTTATAGTATAGACTATAGTGTAGTTAAATCTTATAGGCTGAAATTTATTTTGGTTTAGAGAGTAGAGTATTCAATAACCTAGAATACAGTTTAGTAGACTATGCTATAGTCAATATTATAGATTAGTATGCAATTAGGCTATTGTCCAGACTAGTTTTAAATGAAATTTTTAGTTGCTATTTCAGTTTTTATAGCCTTTTCCCTATATCAAATATTAAAGTATAAATGGATACAAGACTCTTGATTAAAGTCTAAATAATTGAGATAATAATTTTACCATAATCTTTTGTATATATTTTTTTTAATTTATTGTTAATAAGTTTTCTTTAATTTAATGATTAAATTAAAAATAACATATTTATAATAAAAAAAAATAAACTGTAGCGAAAAAAAACAAATAAAATTATGTTTAATATATTTTTTTAATATAATTTTATAAAATATATAAAAAAAAATTTAATTGATAAACTTTTAGAAATTGGTTAATGTTAATGATTTTTATTATTATTAAAAAAAGAAAATTTTATTTATAAATTATATAAAGTTTTGTTTGCTACTGTTTTATGATTAATATGTATTGGTATAAATAAAAAATTTTAAAAAGGGAAATTGTTGCAAGATTGTTAAACTATTAGAAAATTATAATTTGTTAAACCTAATTTGAATTTAATAACAATATTTACATGCAATCGTAATGGTCAATTTTTAAATTTTAATAAAATGTCAATTTGAAATTTATTTTTTTACTAAAAACTATGCAATTCAGAAAATGCTAAGTTCCAAAATAGTGCCATTTTTTTGTACATGAAATAATATTTGAAATTTAAAAAAAAAAAAAAAGTTAGCCTTATATGTCACTATTAAGTGTAGATTTTATATAAGTATCTTCAAAAATATTGCGATTGTATGTTTTTATTGTTTGTATTTGTTTTCTTTATTTTTAATTTCAATAAAATATGTTATGTTTTATTTCAAAATTGTTATGTTTTAGTTTAGGATTTTTTTTGTTTTTTGAAATAGTTAAATTTTAAGAAGATTTTAGCTTAAATATACCAACCAACTTACTATTTAAATTATAAAAATTAATAAATAATTTATATACATCTATAATAAATGTATGTAAAAGTATGTTAATGTAATTTATGTATTTAGTTAATAAATTAATTAAATTAATAACTAAAAAATATCCAAAAAAAAAAGATATATACAATGATATTCTATAAAAAAATAAATAAATAAATAAAATTATAATAATAAATAATTTTATTGCCATAAAAGACTGTTATAATAAAAATTCTTTAATAAAAAATATACATAGTTAAAAAAAAACAACAACAACTACTATAAAACTTAAATAAAATATACTATGTATACACATAAATAAATATTTTATATGTATGTATGAATGTGGTGAATTAAATATAAAAACAAATAATATTATTTAAATAACTATAACCATAACTGAAATACTTATACAAATTTTAAACTCAACAAAAACGAAAATATTTTTAAAGACCACATTTAAAAAAAAAAAATATAAAAAATGTCTAAAAACCTTTAAATCAAAATGTTAATAAATATTTGTTAATTTATAATGAAATTGTAATTGTTAAAATTAAAAAAAATATATATATATAATTGTTTTGTACCTTTAAACACTGTATCCTATATACAAAATATTTATACATTTTAGTTTGTTTTATATTTTATTTTTTTTACTCCTTCTTAATTTTTTTTACCTATAATCCCCTACTTATTACTTCTAGCCTTCTAACACTAACACTCCCAAATTTTTTTCACTATGTACGTTATATAGTGTCAGTGTATTTGTATGTTAAATGTTTTGCATTTGTTTTCATATAAATAAATAAAATATGGAAAAAGAAAAGATGTTATAAAATAAATATAAATAAATTTAAAAAATAAAAATATTAAAAAAACAGAATTTTATTTTATATTAATAATTGTTTCCTACAAAAATTTTTCACAAAAATTCTAAAATATTTTCAAATTTCTGAACTCGCATTGTGTTAGGAATCTTATATTTCTATTTTGTATTACAATTTAAGGTTTCTCAAATAAAATTTAATAGGGAATACAAATCTTCATTTAGGACTTATTAAAGGATTCAAACAAATTCACGAGTGATCTAAAATTTATGTTGTTTTTCAAATAAAATTCAATAGTGATCACAAATTTTCGTTGTTTCCTTGATTTTAAGTTTATTTAAGAATTTAGACGCAATAGACATCACAAATTGACGTCGATTTAACGATGTCCGTCCGTCTTTTGAACGGTTGGCTGGATGTCTGTGTATATGATTTGTAAACCATGGTCTGTATCTCGGTTTAAATATTAAAAATCAACACTTTGATCAAAAATCTTAAATCATAACTTCGATGAAAATACATTTAAATGAAAAAAGTGCTTCAATTTGTGTTCACGAGTTGTGACTCGGTCTGTATCTCGGTAAATATGCGTTTAAAAAGGCTTCGATTTGTAATCACTAAAATTTCATTAAAAAAATCGATATTTTGATGAAAAGATCTTAAATCGTCTGTAACACAGTAAATGCATTTAAATGGAAAAATGGCTTCAATTTGTGATCTCTAGATTTTCACATAAAACATCGATATTTTAACGAAGAATCTTAATCTCAAGATTTTCATACAAAAAATTGATGTTTTAACGAAAAACTTTAAATTGTCTGTATCTCGGTAGATATGCGTTTAAATGGAAAAAGGGCTTCAATTTGTGATCACCAAATTTTCATATAAAAAATTGATATTTTAACGAAAAACCTTAAATCGTCTGTATCTCGGTAAATATGCGTTAAAATGGAAAAAGGGCTTCGATTTGTGATCACTAAAATTTCATAAAAAAATCGATATTTTAACGAAAAATCTTAAATTGTCTGTATCTCGGTAGATATGCGTTTAAAAGGAAAAAGGGCTTCAATTTGTGATCACTAAAATTTCATACAAAAAATCGATAATTTAACGAAAAATCTTAAATTGTCTGCATCTCGATAGATATGCGTTTAAATGGAAAAAGGGCTTGTGATCACCAGATTTTCATATAAAAATTGATATTTTAACGAAAAACCTTAAATCGTCTGTATCTCGGTAGATATGCGTTTAAATGGAAAAAGGGCTTCAATTTGTGATCACTAAAATTTCATAAAAAAATCGATATTTTAACGAAAAATCTTAAATTGTCTGTATCTCAGTAGATATGCGTTTAAAAGAAAAAGGGCTTCAATTTGTGATCACTAAAATTTCATAGAAAAAATCGATATTTTAACGAAAAATCTTAAATTGTCTGTATATCGATAGATATGCGTTTAAATGGAAAAAGGGCTTCAATT
>JACGTJ010001588.1:98560-111934 GCA_014858695.1 Chrysomya rufifacies | reverse complement strand
CCGTCCGTCCGTCTGGCTAGCTGGCTGTCCATGTAAAGCTGTCTTGAAATTTGGCACAAATAAATATTTTGGCACTGGGACCAAGCCTATTGAAATTGGCTATAATCGGTCCATTATTTCACCTAGTCCCCATACAAATATACCCCCCGGAATAAGATTTTAAACTCATAACTCGCTTAACTGAGTGTGTAATATGATAAAATTTGGCATGAATAACTTTTTTAAAGATTTTAACATATGTACCAAGTTTCATTATAATATGTCCATTATTTCACCTAGCACCCATACAAATGTCATTCCGAAATGGTAATAAAAATTATATATGTGGGTGAGATCGCAATTTTAATGATATTTCGACGAAGTTTGGTACAGATTATTAATTTGATATACGAATCAAGCTTGTGGAAAATGGCCTGAATAGGTCCATTTTTACACCTTTAAAAATAATAAAATATGTGGGTGAGGTCGCAATTTTAAAGATATTTCGATGAAATTTTGTAGGTACTATTATTTTGTTAGGAGAATAAAACTTGTGGAAAATGGTCATGATCGGTGCATTTTTACACCTAGTCCCCCTACAAATGTCCTTCCAAATGGTGAAAAGATTATAAAATGTTTGGGAGAAGTCGCAAGTTTAAAGATATTTCAATGAAATTTGGTAGAGATTATTATTTTGTTAGGGAAAATTGTCATGATAGGTCCATTTTTTCACCTAGCGCCCATAAAAGTGTAAACCAACACCAGGTATATGGTTTTTACAATATATAAGTGACATTTATGAAATTTATTAAATCGGCGAATTGTTTTGCCATGTATCTGCACAAAAGACCCTCCAAAATAAAAATAATAGAATTCTAAAATATGTGAGAGATATTTGTAATTTGAAGGATATCTTGGCAAATTCTGCACGGATTGTCACAAAAACAAAACCTTGGACACAAATAGCCCGTTAATTTATCTCGCATAAAGTGGTACAGGGTATCATATAGTCGGGCTTGACCGACTAAAGCACTCTTACTTGTTTTTTATTTAATTTAAACATCTTAATAGAATTAATTACATAAAAACACTGAATACATCATCTCTATGAATTAGACTATTCATATTTATTGTTCTTACTTTGAAAGTTTTACTAGAATAACAAATAAAGTATAATTTTAAATTAGGGAATGAACAAAAAAAAGCTAATAATAAATTAGAAATCAATAAAAAATTTAATAACAATTTTCTGGTTGATGATTAACAACAGCGACAAAAATTATTACTTATTAAGAGAGATGTCTATAACGTTATTTCTTTTTAAGGACATTCAAATTAAGGATATGAACTGGTTTAAATGTAAAATATGTCACAAAATTCACAACAACTTACAAACAAATATTTAACTTTTACTTTTTAGCGTTAGTTGTTGTTATTATATTGTTTTGTATACAGTTACTTTTTAAAATAATGATGGTCGTTAATAAAATATCAACTAGAATACAAACACAAAGAGAAGTTTTTAAATATTTGCAATATGAGTACATAGTACAAAAAAGAACTCCCTTTACAAGGAACTGCTCATACCAAAAGAATATAAATTTCAAATTTTTAATAATGATTTTATAGTTTGATTAGGTTTTTTTACTTACACCTTGTTAAAATATCACTAAACTTAAACTGGCAATTAGTCTGAGGAAAAAAACAGACTGATTGTTGTTGTTGTTTTTTTTATTGTTGTATACTTTTCAGCTGGATTTAATTGCTGACTTTATCGATTAAATCAAAATTAATTTCTAGTTATAATAGTAAAAAAAATTAATTTGTCGGTGTTTTTGACCAACCGTAAGGTTTTTCTTTCACATAGTATTTTGCGTTTTCACAAATTTTATTAAGAAATGAACAACAATTTCATTTCAAATATTTTCACAATAGTTTTAAAATTAATTCCAACTTTATTTTTAATTTTTATTTAATTATAAATTTGAATAAAAATGATTTTTTGATTTATTATTTGTGGCACTTAAAATTCATTTTTTATCAAGAAGAAAAACATATAAAACTGATACCACAACAACCACGAATGTAACTAGCACTAGTATAGAGGTTGCCAAGACTTTTTCAACGGATCTAGCCATTAGAGAGAACTTTGTTGTTAAATTAAATTCAATAAGACGTCAAGAGTGAAAGGACAAACACATGTTTGTATTGAGTCTCAATAAATGTGTGTGTTTGTGTGTGTGTAAAGTAAACGGAACAACCAACGAAGATACGCGTGTAGTCTACAAGGACTAGACACGCACACCGGACGTTAAATTTATTTCAAAAAAATTATATATCTAACTACCCCGTTTTAAAATGCAACACCAACCACGAGCTATTTCCCGACCAACCGTTACAATAAAAACACAAAAGTAACAACAACTTTAGCAACGAAATATTGTTGTTCTGAATATATGTACTATAATTGCACCTGTTAAGATTGTTTTTGTCTATATTTTCGGTTATCTCCTTAAGGTGAGTGTCAGTGAACTAAACAAAAAAACACAACACTCTCTGTATATCGTGGAAGACGTCTTTAAGTAAGGGTGGTTTAATTAAAAGGAATTTTAGACATACAACTATTCCTCGCCGTTACCATTGGAAACAGTGTGTGTCAAAACAATATTAAAAGAACTACTGAATATTTATTATAAAGTAATCGGTTGTCAATTCTTTTTGCAGTTCTATATTAAACAGGTGCGTATCTAGCTTTTAATGCTTTAAGAAGAAAAGCTTTTGATTTACAATACTGTTGTAAACTTTGAAATACTCATAATTGACATGAGCTAATCATTGATGGGACTCCCAGCTTAAAGTACTATTCAAAACAAAATCACTCCCTTAGTCGATTTAACGATATCCGTCTGTCCGTATAAGCATTGTAATAATTTTTTTTTATAAAATTTGGCGTAGATCATTATTTTTATACAAACACAAATCCTATTGAAATTGATTATAATCGGTACATAGCCTCCATACAATAGTCCCACCGAAATTAGTTTTTAATACCGTTGATATCTTTTAAACGCGTTACTAATTTAGAATAGGTATGAAGCCTATTGAACATAATTCTGACCCATAGGTAAGAGACTTTAAGTCTCTAAATAGCTTAAATATATCTTTACTAAAACTTGGTTCTTAATAGGCCTAAACGTATGTGCCAAATTTCATTTGAATCTGTTCAAAATTTGGGCTTAAACGTATAAAACAGAAATATCTTAAAGACATATGTGATGAGATATAATAAAATATTTAAATTCTAAGGGGGAAACAAATAATTTTGTGATACACTGTGCTGTAGGAAATAATATGGTCAGTCTTGACCGACACTCTTCTGTTTTTTACTTAAAATGTAAACGACACTCACGTATTGTCAAATAGTTTGACGTAGGCGTCAGTTCGTCTTGAAAACATATTAAAAAATTAGATTTGTATCTTTAGAAAACTTGAGTAATCTTCCAGTAATGATAGATTTTATATGATCTCCAATAATGTAAACACTAAATTAATTTAAACTATGTAGTTATACAAATAATATATTGAACTGAAGTTAGCGAGGTGCAACACTGTAAAAATAACTACGACGATCTGAGAAATCGATACAAAATATTATCAGGACCCAGGATATGTGTTCTTATCTATTGCATCTTACTTCAATATTCAAAGATATCACCATAGATGATATAGATATGTTACTCAAATATCAAGCACCTAATTATGCTGTAAAAACTGGGTCTAAGTATATGTTAGCTTTTTGTTTTTGTATTTTTTTATACCCTACACCACCATAAGTGGAGAGAGTATAATGAGTTTGTACAAAGCCGAAATGTTTGTAACGCACCAAGAAACCACCGGACACCCACCATTAAGTATACCGAATCACTACTTGATTCCGTCCGTCGGTCTGTCCATCCATGTAAACGTTGTAATCAAACTATAGGTCGCATTTTTCAAAATAATAAATCGGTCCATTATTTCCAACTCGTATTTAGGTTTAAAGCCATACAAATGTTACCCAAATTTTGGGGTTTAATGACGTAAAACCATTAAATATGTGGGTACGATCACAATTGTAATATTTTTTTAACATATCTCAATATATGTACCAAAATTCATTTAAATCGCTTTATTTATGTTAACATCACAATTTCAGAGATGTCTTGATTCAATTTTGTATATATTAATATTTTAATATAAGGACAAAGCCTATTGAAATTTATCATGACCGGTGCAAACAAGTTAAAATATGTCTGTAAGATACATTGTGGTGTAGGGTATAATGTAGTCGGTCTTGACCGACTATAGCACTCTTACTTGTTTAGTTAAAAATTTTGAAGTTTAACAATCTATTGGTAACTCCTTGGCAACATAAATAATATTTCATATTTTATTTTATAAACATTTGTTGAAACATTTTTAGTTAATACTCGAAAATGACACAAACAATAACAGACAATAATAAAAAGATAGATAATCTCAAATCTCTGGATGAAATAATATATCCAGAAATTGAACCGGGAATTATAAGTAAACATATGATTGAAAAATCATATTTGGAAGATGGTTACAAAGGCGAAGAGGCACGTTTACATCAAATGGAACCAATCAATTACGAACGTATAACAACTTTACGATTAGATTTTCGAAGTAAGTTTTATAGTTGCGGTATATTTATTATGAAATTGGCAGACCATTATAATACAAATTTTACAGATATTTTGCGTATTGACCACTTGTGGATTTTACCAAATTTAACCAAATTATCTTTAAATTGTAATAAAATCGAAGTTATAGAAAACATTGAAATGTTGGTTAATTTAAAAGAGCTTGATCTTAGTTTTAACTATATTGAACGGATTGACAATTTGGATAAATTAGTAAATTTAGAAGTTTTATCACTCTTCAGTAATTTAATAAAAAAATTAGAAAATTTCGATAATCTAGAGAAGTTGATTATATTAAGTGTTGGCAATAATCTTATAGAATCCACAGAGGGAGTAAGTTATTCATTATTTTTTTTTAATGTAAAATATTATTAAAGTCAAATAAATTTTAGATTGAACGTTTGCGTTTTTTAAAGAATTTAAAAGTTCTTAATTTAGAAGGAAATCCTTTGGCAAATGATCCTGAATTTTCTTTAGCTGATTATATTGCTGCTATCTTACCTCATCTAAAATATTATGAATATGTGGCAATTAATGATGAAGTACGTATGAAGGCTAAACAACGTTATTAGTAAGTGTTAAGCTCTGTTTTTCTAAAATTTATTCAGATAGATAAAAATGAACAATTTTCAAATTTAATAACGTACATTTTGCAGTAGAGAATTACGAGAAATCGAAGCTAATGAGGAAATTGAACTTCAAACTCGTGCCCAAAAAGCTAAAGAAAAAGAAGATGCGGAACGTTTAGCTTCTAGTTTTGTTGAACATCTAAATGAACATCAACTTTATGAATCGATGTGGCACGGTGATGAAGATGGACATATACTAATGATGGTTGGCACTCCAGCCGATGATTTGGCAGAAGAATATGACAAAGACATATTCGAATTAACTCAGGAAATCTATAAACTTGGTTTGCAAAAATACGAAGAACGAAAATTGGAGATTCAAGAATTTACCAATTGCATGGAAGAAGGCCACTTAGAAGTACAACAAATGGGTCATAAAATATTAGAAGAATTCCAACAATATAAAGATAACATTTTCGAAGAAGCAATGGTGTGTCATAGATTTCTAGAAGCTAAATCTATTATGTTGGACACAGAAGAAACTGAAGAAAGCATAAAATATTCCGATAAATTAGATCGTTTGACGATGCAATTTGATGATATGGTCAATAATGTGTGGCAACAATTGATGAGTCAAGAATTACATTTACATGAAACTACAGAGGTATGTTGGTTTGTAAAACTAATTTCTACAAATTATAAAATTAATTTCAGGAAACTATTATCACATTTCAAAGACGTCTTCAAGAAATGATTGCAAAATTTGTAGAACAAGCTCAAACATATTTTGGACAATTACGTGATATAGCTGTGCATTTTTCGGAAAATCTGGGTGAAATTGTCAATCGTTATATAGCAACAAAATTGGCTTTACAAGATTTTGATGGTGTTCCTAAACCGCTTAGAAATTGTATGGAAGATCGCGAGGCTATAGCAAATTTAATAGCTGGTATGAAAGACTTTCATACACAACGCATAGATGAACGTGAAGATCGTTTAATGACTCGTAGCAAGTCCTTTATTGATGAAATGATTGACAAGTTAAATAAGTAAATATTTCGCATTTCTAACTTCTAATTATGTAATAAAAATATTTTGTGCATTTTCATACAGTGAAGAATTGGAACGTAATCGTTCTAAAGTTTTAGAAATAAATGCATTTCTGGATCAAATGACTGAAAATCTTCAAGCTTTACAACAAGAAGTGCGCAATGAGCTATTAAATGAAGAACACTAAAGAAATAGTTAATTATTTTTTTAATATACACATACTTTTTATAAATTTTTTAAGTCTTAATAAAACATTAATATAAATGCTACAACAATAATAGAAATTGAATTATTTTTTCTTATTTAATCAATTACTTAGATTTTTTCTTAAGACTTTCCAAATAAAGACCTAAACCCTTTTGTACACTTGGTTGATTAACAAAAAATAGGAAAGCTTCCAGATCTTGAGCTCTTTCATCTTCGAGTTGTTGCAAATCTTTTCTTCTAAATTGCTGTTTAGTCATAGCACGTGCAAATGGATTCGTTTTAGCAAAGCTAGCAAAGAATTGTTCACATTTAGCTAAAGCTTCTTCTTTCGATTGGGCCACTTCATCGACAAGACCAGCTTTAAGAGCCTCTTCAGTTGTAAACATTCTGCCTTGTGTCAAAGCCATTTCAGCAACACGACGTGGCAAAACATTGCAAAAAGTAGACATAAACCATTTGGGAGCCACTATACCCAATTTAGTTTCATTCAAGCCAATAGTAAAGTTTGGCAGCATAACACGATATTCACAACTGGTGGCCAACAAGCAACCACCGGCAGGTGAATGACCCTAAAAATTCATCAAATGCATAAAACAATTACATTTATATGTTTTTTCTAAAATAAATTACATTAATAGCAGCAGCTGTTGGAACACTTGAACCATACAAAGCCAACCAAGTGTCTTGCAAAGCAGTCCAAAATTGTTTCAGTCTATCTTGATTTGGTTTATACATTTCCATAATATCCAAACCGGCAGAAAATATTGTGCTGGAAGACTAGGATAACATTTTTTAAACACTTCATAAGAAACTAACTCCCTTGTCAAACCATCTTACCGATGTTAAAATTAAACCACGACATTTATTCGATTCGATTTCATCAATAGAATCGTTTATGTCACGCAATAATTCATAATTTAAACCATTGACCGGTGGACGATTCATGGTCAAAGTAGCTACACCGGTTTTGTCATTCACCTCAACTGTGGTCAATTTACCTCCAGACGATGAAGACATACAGCGCAATAGTGTCACAGGTTTGCGTATAAAGAGGCTGCAAGTTGTTCTTAAGGATTGCATTTTGTAAACTGAAAGTAAAAGAAATTGGACTTTGATCATACAATACAAAAGTGGGACACTCTCTTATATTCACCTGATAACAAATTTACTTAAAAATAAATTAATGAGATTAAAATATTATTTAAGGGGAACTAAATGTAGGATTACAAATTTTTAACTTATTTAATAAATAAATTCAAAATTTATAAAAAAAAAAAAAACTTTGCACTTAATACAGATCGTAAACGGTTTTAAACAAATGAATTACAAGCAGACAGACAACGTTAGATTATAAATAAATTGATGACGCCGTCTAATTGTTGGCTGTCGGCCACGTACTCATAAAACACTGTGGTCAAGTACTGTCAATTTACACACTTAATTCATTTTTTTTACATAGTTGAAGAATAAAAATATATTTTTTTAAAAATTTAAATTTGCATAATTTTTAAAATTGAATTTTATTCGAATTTTTAGATTGTTTCATTATTTTTCTACTTTTTACAATTTCATCGTTCTTTTTCAGACTTACTTACGATCTAATATAATTTAATGTTAGTGGTCAGTGAAATAATTTTAGTATTTCTACAGATAAATTTAGTTTTTCATCAGATTTTCAAGTTAGCATTTTATTTAGCAGATTTTCATAATAGCTTTAACATTTTATAAGTATAAAATAAAGATTAAAAGAATATTAAAATTACATAAATATCAGTGCTAGGGTACGGTGTTTTTAGGTGCATCGCTTTAAATTAATTTTTATTTATAAATGAAATTTTATCTTGACACGCATTAATGAAAAATTTCGAAATTACTTATTGAAGATGTATATGTATCATATATAGTCGATTTCAGAACTCGATTATATTGAATCAATAAACAAATAATACAAAATTACAGTAATTTTATTGAAATGTATATATTATTTCTTAAAACTTGCATACTAAAGGTATAAAAGTTATAATTCCGGCAAGTACTTTTATGATAATTTTTAATTTTGTTATTTATATGACAAATATTATAAATGAAAGAAATCCCCAATGATTCAAAATTTCAATTTTTTTTTTTTTAATTCTATAATTTTTTGTCTTTATAAAGTTTGAGCGAGAAAGAAAATGTTTGAATTTCTATAAGAAATGACTTTTTAACACTGATTTTAGAAGCAAGTTTTTATAAAGTTTGAAATGCAATAACGAAACTTAAACATCTAATAATATGAACAACTCATATTATAAAATCCTTTACTTAAAAAACTCTTGTCAAATAGTTCTGAAGACATTACTAATTAATTATTTAAAATGTTTTTAACTCTTTTGAGAAATAAGAAAATTCGAGTTCAGATATATTTTTTACATAATTGACACATAGATGTCCCTGTAACAATATAACTATCATTACATCACTGACAAGCATATACAAAAGAGGGCGCTTGTAGTAACAAATGAACTTGGTAACTCTGTTAACACGTCACATTAGTTTTTTGACAGACACTTGATTTCGTATTTGCATTCGTCTTTCGGTGAGTTCGGTCGCACAGAAAACACTTTCTCTTCATAACAACCGCTGAAGTTTTGGTTTTTAATTTGTTTTAGCTTAGAAAAATAAATTATTAATAAAAAATCGTAAATAAAATGGGTGCCGCCGACAAGAAACAACAAAAAGTACAATCCTCTGGATTCACCAAGGAAGAAGAACTTCTTTTGCAAGATTTCAGTCGCAATGTCAGCACAAAATCTTCAGCTCTATTTTACGGCAATGCATTCATCGTCTCTGCCGTCCCCATCTGTAAGTATATTTGTGACACGTCGATAGACCTGTCTGCCGACAGACACAAACATTATTTTATTATTGCCGATCTTTTTCATTTAATATGTTAAAACTGTAAATTTTGTTACATTTTAGGGCTCTTCTGGCGTGTCCACAGTATGGATTTGTTGTCCAGTGCCATATTCTTTGTTCTGATGACTGGTGCTAGTACCTACTTAATGGCTATGGCCTATAAGAACGTTAAATTCCAATTGAAACACAAAATTGCTGTACGTCGTGAAAATGCTGTTACCCGTGAGGTCAATCGTCAAATGGGCGATGACAAGAAAGTGACACGTAAGGAAAAGGAAGAACGCATTTTGTGGAAAAAGAATGAAGTTGCCGATTATGAAGCTACCACCTACTCTATTTTCTACAACAATGCTCTTTTCTTGGCCATCACCATTTTCATCAGTTTCTTCTTGTTGAAGAACTCTGCTCCCCTAGTAAACTACATCTTTTCCATTGGTTTGGCCAGCGGTGCCTTAGCGCTCTTCTCTACCAGCACACAAACGAACTGAACCGTTTCGTCATAGACTATTTTAGTTTTAATATTCCATTCTTTTTTATTTAATACTTATGTAGAGATTATCGTACTATTCGTTCTTAATTTAAAACGATGGATCTTGTTTTTTAATACCTTTCTATTTTGTTTAAATTTGAAAGAAAATAATATCACATTTTGTTTATAGTGTTACGAATCATGGATAATGTATTTTTCATTATATACAAAGTGCATATTCCTGAATGTATTTTTGCCTGTGGCAAGAATAAAAATGAAAACATTTTTATATTATAAAGTTTCTTCTAAGGAGAACACGAATAAAATTTAAAACAAAAAAAAAATACATTTTATTTTGATTTTTTTTTTTAGATATTTTAAGTGTGATGTGGCAAGTAAATATGTATATTGATACATATATGTATATGTATTTGTAAATACATAACTTATGTTTATATTGATCTGTGTAGTTATGTATACCCAAATTATTTCACTAAAAGCCAAGTATTGTTGGATTGTGGGTACAAATTAGATAATGATTTCAATCAAATTTGTTCTAATATTCCGTGATCAACGAAACCAAATAACAAAAATATAAAACATTCATCCATGTGGCGATACACGTTTGATTGAGATTATTTTAGGTTGACAAAATGCCCCTACTTCAAAATCAAAATATCCTTAAGAGTATATTTGTTAAACAAATAATATCTTCACTCAAATAATTTACAATTTTAATGTTTTTTATATATTTTCTCCTTTTCATTTCATTACATTTAAAAGAGTTTCACATTACGACAACTTTACGATCAGTCTAATTGAGTATCGATTCCAAACGACCATAAGGTAACGATATTGGTATTTTGGTTTATTTAGGTAAAGGTATTTCAGGAGTAACGATATTTTATGTCAATGTATGCATTTTGTAGATAACGATATTTTTGATTATTTTTTAAAAATTCAGAGGTAACAGTATTTTTAAATATATCTGTTATTGTATTTTGACTATAACTGAGGGATTGCAACATAAGCAGAAAATTTATCACAAATGGAAAAAATTAAGTTTTAATAGCTAAGTTATTTGTTATAAAACAATCCATAAAAAATAATGAAAATACTTCTTTGGGAATTAATTTTAAATGGCACACAAATATGCCCACAATCATTAAAGTTGACTCTATAATTCTTTTAACCAACGAATTTGATAATGGAATTTTTCAATACTATTGAACACTGTGTCGAAAATGGGAAATTTAATCCATTTTAGTAGGAACAAAATGTTAATTTAATAAAAATTATATCATAACTCAATATAAATAAAGATTTCATATTTCTTTGCTTTATGTATTCATAAAAAGCAAAAGAGGAAAGTTATTAATTATGCAAACAAAACATAATCAGCCAGCTTATAGAATCCAATAAGGATTGTTTAATAAATTCTCTAACCAAAAAATGAATTTGTTTTTTGCTTTCAAATGCAAAAAAATGATCTTAATATCAGAAAATAATTTTAACTAAAAGAAGTTTGTAAACAGTCTTAATTTATTGTATATCTTTAAAAATAATCTGCATCCGAAATCGGTGTAAAACTTTCATGGAAGTAAATGTTTGTGAAATTTTACCAATTTTAAGACTATTTTCAACATATTATTAATAAAATTGTTGTGTGACAATAATTTGTGATTACATTTAATGGAAATACGCCGATAGGGTTGTCTCAGCGTTTATATAACTTATAAAATCATTCACAACAGTGATTTTTTTCTTTACTTTTCTTAAGGATAATAATAACATTCGTGATAGCATGGAAACTTATCAAATGTGGATATGAATTTGATAAAGCTCAAGTTGCTAGATTAAGTGATTTTTTGTTTTGCATCCTTTTTACTACTCTTTCTGCTAATGATATAAATTTCACATGATTATTTATATATTTTTTTCTTTTCTGTTGGGTTTGTGTGTGAATGCCTCTACAAAAAATCATTATAATTAAATAATTTAATTTGAACGATATTTTTGTTATCTCTTTTATCCTATTTCATTATTAGAGTTTCATCCAACTTGGTGCAAATACAAAGTCGGGATTTTTAGTTTTCAATTTAAAAAATACGAGTTTTTATTGAATTTACTTATGTCTGTATATATATTAGGAAAAGTTTTACTTTCAAAATCACAAAACATGTCCGAAAATAATATATCTAAATCAGCTAGTTGTTCACTCGTTTAAACGTAAACGATTTTTTACTCACAAAAAATTTAAACCAAAACAAACGAATGTAAAACTTGTAAAGATAACGGTGAAATGTTTGGTTTTTAGGCAATAATTTTTACGTAACAAATTAACCATTTAAAACTGTCATTGAGTTCTCCCAACTTTTGCTCTTATTTTCTGGACTTTGGGTAAAATAGCGCATTTTCAGTAAAAATGTGTGCATGATAATACAAATATTAAATAATCGATGTTTTTGTTAAAATTTTTTAATTTTTCCAATATTTTATGAATTGTTGATAACTTCTTTTTGGCTGATATTAGTGGGGTTATCAAAAAAAAAAAACATATTTTTTTAATTTCTCCGATAATGAAATCGACATGTAATTTTTATGTTATTTGATTCTGACATTGACATAATAAAATCGTCAATTCAGATAGAACAAACGGTTTTGTCATTCCATTTGTAATGTGTCCAAATATAATAATATATCTGTATATCTGTTGAATACATGAAAGAGATCGCAGATTCTTATTTATAAACAAAAAAGGACTATTTGAAAAATTTTAGTACACAACATATCCTAAAATTTATTAATGTCTAGTAGATTAATTTTAAACACTTTGTAAAAGAACGAATTGAAAAATACCCTTGTTCTCATGAAAAGTTAAACAGTTTTATATAGTCCGTGATATATTTATTTGGATAACAAATGGTACCCCAGAATTTTTTGGGGTTTCCGAGATTTGTGGAGTTTTTGCAGATATCTAAATACATTTTTTAATAAATTTATTACTAAATTTCATTTTTTACTCGTTGTATAAAACATTCAATGGAAAAAATTGACAAATCACAAAATCTTTCATGTACAGGTTAAACCGTTAAATATGCAGTGAATGTATAAACAATTAGAATATTATATATTCGGCTTGGCCGGATCTTTAATACCCACCATCAAAATATATTAAAGTATATGTCATATATTTTTTGTCAAATTTTTGATGTATCGTTAGTTAGTAGGAAGTAACTAGCGATACATCGAAAATTTGATAATTTCACATTTTTGAGATATTAAACACACCAAAATCACGGATTTTTAAGAGTGGGCGGGCCATGCTCACATTTTTCCAATATTCTTCCTACTATCCAACAGTCAGTCTAAATTTTTATCTTTGTATCTTCTTTCATATTTTATTTCATATATGGCTAAAAAGTCATATTTTCATGAGCTGACAAAAAAATGGGTAGGTCACGTCCATATTTCGGATCTTAATTTCCCGTTACTA
>JACGTJ010001588.1:53700-76669 GCA_014858695.1 Chrysomya rufifacies | reverse complement strand
CGGACTTGACCGACTAAAGCGCTCTTACTTGTTTTCTATGAAATTAAGCTTTACAAATAGGAAATATTTTATAAAATTAAACAAATATTAACAATTGTTATCAAGAATTAAATTGTTTAAATGTTAACAAAATATATTTAAAAAAATAAGCCATACGTTTTTAAGTTAGAATTTTTAATATATATTAAACTTTATGTTATATTTTTTATAAATATCTATAAAGACTTTATTATTAACCAAACTAACCGCTTAATTGCTTATAAAAACAATTTAAATAAAAAATGCATTTTTTATGAATCACCACAACAATAGTTAAATTATTATAATTATATATTTTACAATTTGTTACAGATTGTCATAGCCATATTTTCTTTTGTCTATGGTAATCCTTTGCGTGTCATTAATGGCTATGATTCTTTTGGCAATACATGCGGTGTTAAGAAGAATGAACGTTATCCCAACTATCCCCTTTCCGGCATGAATACAATCGATAAACCTCACCTTCTCTATTTCGATGTACGCAAATTGAAGGAATCGGTTAAAGTTTGTGTTAAGGAGTGCCCTAAGAAAACACTTACAAAACCAGGAGAAGTCTATAGTTATTATTTGGAAACGCAAAATAATCTTTGCCGCTATGATTTTAATATGTCAATTATAGCTAATGAACAGGGTGATATTTCAAAGTTATTTAATTATTTAGGTCCTTGTCCAGATTTTCCTATATATGAAAGGTAAGCATTAGGGATTTCTTTTTAATTAATTAAATACAATTATTTCAAGATTTTTCTGTGTGTATTTTAAAGTTCACCTGTTTTACATCGTTGTGTACCGAAGGGTAGTAATGCGCCTGTTAAAGATATGTATAAAATGTTAAACTCATGGGATGCTGCTCAACAATTTTTGGGTGATATTTATGCTACTTGGCATTTTATAGCAATTATATGCGGTATTGCGTTTTGTAAGTATGATTGTTGATAATTGGTAATTATTTTTTTTTTTAATATTTTCTATAGAAACAAAATATACTTAGAAGAATTTCCTATAGAAATCATCTTTTTTTTTGCCATTTTCCATAAATGAATTTTAAGGTTCATTTTAGTTGAGTTGAAATTTAATTCTAATTAAGATTTAGTTTAAAATAGTTAAGTTTAGTTCATTTTTAATTTACTTCAAGTTCAATTTTAGTTCATGTATACTTCAGTTCATTTCTAGTTTAGTTTAATTTATTTATTTATTCAAAATATTCAATTCAATTTCAAAGATTCAATATCAATTCTAGCTGAGTTCTACTTCTGTTCTAGTTTAGTTCTACTTCTGTTCTAGTTTAGTTCTACTTGAAATCTATTTCAGATCTAATTCAATTCAAGTTCAATTTTAGGTAATTTCTAGTTCAGTTCAAGATAAATTCTAGACTAGTTCAAGTTCAGATTAAGTTCAGCTCTATTCTAGTTAAATTTTAAATCAGTTACAGTTTAGTTCTTATTTAGTTCTGGTTCAGATTTTGTTCGATTCTGTTCTTATTTCTACTTCATTTCTATTGTTGAGTTCTAGTTTAATTCTAGTTAAATTCTAGTTCAGTTCTATTTCAGTTCCAGTTTATTTCTAGTTCAATTTTAGTTTAGTTTTAGTTCAAAAATCTATTTTTGCAAAATTATTAAATACTTATACATTTTTTTTTTTAATTTTAAATAAAAAGTATGTTTTGTTCTGTTTCTTTTATGAAATAAACAAATTTATTAAAAACGTTTAAGGAACTTTAGCGTTTTTAATAAATTCTTCTTCTTAATACAATTATTTCATTACTACTTTCAGTGATTTCAATTGCTTTGGTTACTTTAATGCATTGGCTGTCGCGTATTGTGTCCTGGCTTATTTGCGTTTTGGTTATTGTAGCCAGTGTAGGTTTATGTGGTGCCTTATGGTATGCTTACTACAGTATTAAACACAAAAAACAAATCAATACTCAATTCTCATATTTGGAAGAGTTTGTACGTAATGAACAAGCAGTATTAACTCTAGCCGTTTTAGCTACTATAACTATGGTAAAAACAAAAAAAAATATTTCCATAAAATTGCAATTATCTTATACTAAAACAAAAAATATTTTTTCTATTGCAGATTATATTAATAGTTATCATTTATTATTTGAAAAATAAACTATCTGGTCTATCGGCTTTATTTGAAGAATCTGGCAAATGTATGATGAATTTACCAGGTCTTATTATAGCTCCCCTATTAGCATTTATAGTATTAGCAATATTCTTAGCATTTTGGGTGCTAGTAGTTATATGTATAGCAACGGCTAGTGCTCCAGGTGATAAAAATCCTTTTGCACCTTTAGATAATACTCATGCTCATGCCTCAACAACAACTGATGTTACAATAACAAATAAAGGATCTAAAAGTAAGTATAATTTTTAAAATATTTTCTATTCTAAGTAATAACAGACATATAAAAATATATATATATATATAATAATCATATAATATAATGAAAACATCCTCCTATTCCTCACTTTATTCTATATACCATAAATTTATGTATTTATATTTAAATTTATCCAATAAATAATTACAAATCCTAAAAACCTACCTCCTTTTGGAAAATATATAACAAAAATCTTAACATCATATGTAAGTGATATTTGACCTTGAAATAGAAATCATTATTTGATGGTTGATTAGAATTTTTTTAGTTGTATATACACATTTATTTACAAAATTTATTAGATTTTTTAAATATTTTAATGTTATTTTAGTAAATTATTAGATTGGTTAAACTTGATTCTTTTGTAAATATCCTAAAAATTAAAAATAAAACAAAACATTTCTTTAGTTATGTATATATATGTATATGAAATTATATGACATAAACATTTAAATAGCTATTTAAACCTATTGCTTAAACAAAATTTGCAGGCTTCCAACCCATAGAATTCACAGAGGCCAAAACTTTAAAAAGCATGTTCTGGATTTATGTTATCGGTTTGATATGGACTACGGAATTTATATTTGCCTGTCAACAATTTGCTTTGGCTGCTGCTGTAGCATTTTGGTATTTCAATAAACCAACTAATACACCCACAGTTTATGCTATTGGCAAATTGATTAAATATCATTTGGGTACTGTAGCTAAGGGTTCTTTTGTCATAACTATCTTCAAAATACCACGTTTAATTCTAACATATTTGTACGCGAAGTAAGTTAAACTATAACTTCAAGTATTATTTCATTTGCATTAAATTGTTTTATTTTTTTATTTATAGATTGAAAAAAGGCGAAGACAAAGGATCTGAATGTGCTTCTTGTTGTTTGAAATGTTGTATATGTGGTTTTTGGTTATTAGAGAAATTTATACGTTTCCTTAATCATAATGCTTATACGGTTGTAGCTATTGAATCGATTAATTTCTGTCCAGCTGCAGGAATTGTAAGTACATTTGTCTCTTTATATTCTAAATGCAAATTTATGAAGAAATTTTCATTATTTTTTATAAATATAATTAATTAAAAATCCTTTCTCTTATAGGCATGGAACGCTATGGCTACAAATGCTTTACAAGTCGCCACCATCAACAGTGTAGGAGATTTTATACTATTCTTGGGTAAAATTGTTGTTGCTGCTCTCTCCGGTCTAATTGGTATCTTTGTATTAAAAGATAAACCTGGTCTTAATTTCTATATGGCTCCCGTTATATTAATAATAATATTTTCATTCTTTATTGCTCATATTGTCCTATCATTGTTTGAAGTAAGTTAACGAAATCACTTTTGTTTTATATACAAACTAAATTTTTTTTTAACATTATAGATGGTGGTCGATACATTATTCTTATGTGTATGTGAAGATAAAACTATTAATGGACGTGGTGGTCGTTGGGCTCAAAGTAATTTAGCTAAATTAGTTGGTGAAGAACCTTTGCAACCTGGTGAAGAACCACCAATACAAGTGGTTGAAATGATGCCGATTAATAAACAACCATTTAGTATGTCAAGTAAACCAACTGTAGTGCCAGATGGTTCAATGGAACCAAATGATTATTAAAAATGCATCAACAACAACGACAAAAAAGACATTATACTAAAGTTATATGAAGAGAACAAAAAAAGAAATATATTAAATTTTTCACGCACATTATTTAAATATATATATTTAGGTAGTAAATTAAGCTTTAATTTATTAACAATATACATAAAGATATATATTTTTAATTTTTTGTAATATATATGAAACAAAACAAATATAGAAATTTATTTTTTTAATGATTTAAGAGAATGATATTAATGATGTTAAAAAGCAGAATATAATTCACACTAGTAAAAGATCTATTATATATATTTTTTTTAACAAAAATAAACTAAAAGAGATGTCCAGGAAATAAAATGGATATTTTCAAACTATTTTTCTATTACAGAAGAAATATCTAGATTAATAAGTAGATATCAAACTTGGAAAGCAAAATTTAATTCAGTTGTCAAAAACCTAATTATTAGAAACACAATTTACATAGAATTAATGTTTTTAGGGTTTTTGTAATTTAATAAAAAAGAAAAAAAAATTTGAAAATAAATTGTACTCTCAATCGAATCGCTAGATGTTCTTCGATGGCAGAATATTACGAGCAACATTCAATTTAAAATCAAGTTATTTAAAATGAAAAAAAATACATGCCGATTCCGAAGAATACCGTTTTAAATAAAGAGTTTTTAATCAAGTTAGCAAATATCATATAATTTTAAGGTATTAATATGTAATTTAAACTGCTTTATGAAAATTTCCTTTTAATTGCTTGTTACATTTTTCAAATGTTGATTACTTTTTTTTATTAAACATTAGTTGCTGATTTTTAATGGCAAAGTTTACGCAAAACTATAAAAATTTTATACCCAATTAATTTGAAAAGTTTGTATACACCAAGTAGCAATATTTTAAATGAAAAGGTTCAAAGATTGTCGGAAGAGCGAAGCTAAAAATTACTAATTTTCTATTATTCCAATTTATAAAGATATTAAAGTGATCAAAGTTTTTTTATCTATATCTTCATTTAAACAATTTTAGAAAAGAAAGCTATTTGTATTATTCAATATTTTCATTCAATTTTAAATTATATTTTATTATTAAAATTCAAAATTTACCTCCTTCTTTTCGAAATTTTGACGTTTAAAAATGTTATTTGTGATTAACAGAAATCTACTTATAAACATACTAACAGTACAGTATTTTGTTGATCACTGTTAACAGCAAAGTTTGTGACCGTGGTTCTTGTCTCTGCTCGATAATTGTATTTACTTTAATGGAAATAACCAAATAAAAAACAAAACAAATTGATAATTTAAAACTTTAAATACATTTGCATTTATCAGAAAAATTAACTATATTAATCGAATGAAAATATTTAAAAATAATTGTTGTTTATCCACCTTAATAATCTCTTCTAGAAAAAATAGTACAAACTGTTAAATTTTACTCAAATTATCGAAACTAATAAACATCAAAAACTAATAAAAATACATATTCCAAATTAATGTGTATATATTTCATTCCAAAATAATATAATAATAATGTTTTTAAAATATTAAAAATAAAACTTATAATATAGCATATTTTTAAACTATTTTTCGGATTTTTGTTTTTTCAACTTTTTTACATTGGATTTTTTCTTTTCAATTACTTCTTTAACATCATTCAATTGTTTCTCTTTGATTTTCTTAGTCAAGGCATCTTTTGTTGATTTCTCTTTAGGTTTTTCCATTTTTTCCAAAGCTTTCTTTTTAGCCTTTTCTGCCAGTAGTTTAGCAGTTTCTACGGCATCATTATCAGCAAAGATTTCATCATATTCAATACCCTCATAAGCATTTTTGGGTAATGTAGCTTCATGATGTACTTTTTGTTCAATACGATTAACATAACGTTCTTTGGCAGCCTTCTTAAGCATTTGACGTTGTTTAGCGGGACTAACATAATCGGGATTTTCCCATAAAGCATTGCCGGTAAAAGAACCCTCGAAGAGTTTAACGGGATTCATAACAAATCGTGGTCCAATTTCCGCTAAACCACCATCTTCTGATAAAATCTGGAAATTTCTAAACCATATACGTTTATCCAAATAAGTAAAAGTATAAACATGATCTATGAATGGCTGACTTTTGGGATGATGATTCGGAACACCAAAAATTTGTGTAAACATTTCTTTTAACAACTTTAAATGAGGTATTTCGTCAAATTTGGAATCAAACGATAGCAGCGGACGAGAACCTCTTAAACAATTACCGGTCATTTTCAATTCTGCCATAGTATGTATATTTTCTACAAGGAATTTAGCAGAAGGGCCATTAGGAATATTTGAAACCCACATATACAAATCCCGTTTACGGCGTCCCTCGAAAAGTATAGCTTTATTGCAGTGTTTCATTTCACACATATCATTGATCACCGCCAATGTTTTTGATCTTTCCATTTTAGATTCTGGTCTATGATGTGGCATTAAAGTTTTTATATCTTTCATAAGATGTCTATCACGATGGTTAATACCACGGGCAGCAAATACCAAAACTCTTTGTTTATTTATCCATTTTTCCTAGAAAAAGGTATATTATTAAATTTTAATTTCATTCCTCATGTAACATAATTTAAAATATACTTACTCTTTTGGGAATGACTTCATCTGATTGTCTTTGTGGTGGCAATGGAGGATTCTCATCCATAGGCACAATTTCAAGCTGTTCTGTTTTTTTCTTCTTTTGGAATCGTTTACCCATAATGTTCTATAAATTATTTCTTAAAAATATAAAAATTTTAAGCCCAAATTTAGTTGCACGTGTTAAGGAAAGGAGAGAAAACAATGAGTATGAATGCTTCTTCTATTTTTCATTTGTCAACATTAATTCACTAGTGCTTGATAACAAAACATCTACATTTAATCGATGGCGTAATAATTTTGTATAAGGTGTTAGCGTAAGATCAGCTGGTTAATTTTTGTTCGATTTGTTATAGTGAGAAGGAATTGTGATTTTGAATAACATTTTGTTTTATATATTAACCATTGCGATCATTTTGGATTTATTGTTATTGCTACTAAATAATTACGCCATCATTTTACCTATGAGAAGAGAACAAAACTAAATGTGGCAACACCAATAAATTTTTTTCGCTTACGTTAAAAATGTAAACAACCCATATAAAATACGTTTTTCTTTCATTTTAATTTTTTAATGAAAAGAAATCCGTAAAAGGTTTTCCGAAATGCGACAGATTTTGAAAAATTTCGTGTCGAATTCTTTTGTGTACAAAGATAAATATTTAAGGAAAAAAATGTAAGTCCATCCGTCAATTGATAGGATTGTTTTTTCCTAATAATAAAATTAGCACAAAATAAAATATCGTAAAATATAAAATAGATACCATTTGTCGATTGGTATTATGTCGTTTATGATAACCCCTAATCATTAAAAATGTATTGAAATTCGGCAGAATCCATTCTTAATTGGCTTTATATCAAAAAACTGTTGTTTCTAATGTTTCGCATATTTTATATGCGATTTTTTTCTAATAATAAAATTAACACAAAAAAATATCGTAAAATATAAAATAGAGTTCTAACTTGTGTTAAATTTTGCGAAATTTTACGAAAATATTACATATACACTATAATTTTTTTTAAACTTATTCACTTTATTTAATTAAAATATGATTTATATTTGCATTTTCAATACAGATAAGATTACATATAACATTAATTAACATAAGCCTCATTTAAGGACGTTTTTGATTTAATAAATAATATCCCCAAATTAATTCTTAAAAGCTATTTTATAAAAAAAATATAATATAGTAATAAATATAATAAATTTTAATAACAACATATATTACACATATAAATTATATTTTTTACGAACTATATATTTAATTGAATGTCTTATCACCATTTAATTTCTGTATTTCACTGTTAACTTCTTGCAATAAACGCAATTGCAAACGATTTCTAACTTTTGCTGGTAGATGTTTCATTTTCTTACCAATCATTTTCAAAAATAAATCATTATCATCTTCTTCTGTCTGAAAATGCCTTTCTAACAAATTATTTATTGTCCTAGATAAATGATTTAATGTTATATCAATTCTTGGATATTCCTCATTATTTTTATCATCATTATTCACAATAAAATTGTTATCATTAAAAGATCTAGGATCATCATTATTTATTTGTGTTTTAATTTCCAGTATAGGTTCGTTGGTAATTTCTTCGTGTTCACAATTATCATTAAAATATTCATTTGTTAAATAAGTTTGTTTGTCTTCGAAAATTCCATTATTATAGTTATCATAATTATCTGAATCATCTTTATATATTTGTGGATTTGAGGAGTTTGAGGAATTATCAAGCAAAAACGATTTTACATCAAGTGATTGTTTTTTTGGTACACGCTTTTTAGTTTGCCTTCTACAAGTGAGAAAAATAAAATGTAGCAGTTAGATACAAAAATTACTTTCAATTCTATTCAAAATTCTTTTTTAAATGACATGACTTGTATTAGACCATGGTGGAAATATTATTTATTATTTTTAAAAGCAAATAAAATAATACCATAATATTCATCTTACATACCTTACACAACCGTTCAAAAAAGTCAATTTCGAAGCATAGCGATAATTTGTTCTCTTGTTAGCTGGAGTTCTCATATAACGGTGATACTGATCTCTCAGAGATTTCCAAAATATTTTTATAGAATCTTCTATTTTGTAATTATGGAAAATATTAAGTTAATAATATTTATATAGGTATGTATTCGAAAATTAAATTACCAGGAGCTTTGCATAGTTTTGATATTTCTTTCCAAGCTCTTTCTTTGTCGATAGAATTTCTATAATTTGGATGCGACTTATCATATAAAAATTTTAAATTTTTTTACAAAATTTATTAAAATATCTCGTTGAGTTTCATTTAAATCATGAGCCATTATATATGTATGAATATTTTTTATTTACAATTTTTCCCTGTCGATGACACTAAAAATAATTTTTCTGCATCCTCATCTGTCGCTTCTGTTCGATAAAAACATACACTCTAGTCGATTACTTCGGTGACAACGACATTTTTGAAAATTTGTCGGCGGCATTAAAATAATTTAAAGCGGCTTAAATTTATGTTAATAGTGACACAAATGTTACGGCGAAATGAATAAATTTTTAACGAAACAACAAATAAATAATAAAATGAAGTTTTCAGAAAAATATACTAAATATGCCGATTATTCCAATAAGTTTATCTTATATGATACATATTAAAAGTGATATTTCATTTGTTGTTAAAATTTGTCATACAGAAAATCGTAAAAAATTGTAATTATCCAAGTCACAAAAATTGTAGCATAGGCAAATTTTAATGTTTTAAATTTATACTTTAATTGTAATTATCCAAGACACAAAAATTGTAGCAAAGTCACATTTTAATGTTTTAAAGTAAACTTCGTCTGAGTCAAAAAGCAGTATACATTTTAGAAAGAAATGGAAATATAAAATTGAAATTAGAATTTAGTAACTTTCCATAAATTTTTAAGTTGAAATTAATTAGATTTTCTCAAAATTACATATTTTGGCTAAAGCGGAAAGCTATTGGATAATTATAGCCCAGACATGTTTATGCACCTTCAATACCCATCTTCAATTTCATCCTTAAAATATTTACGCTCCTTTTAAAGTCATGTTTTTACCTACTATTCATCTAAAATAAGCATTCCCTTTTAATTTTTATAATTATTTTAGAATTAAACATAGTTATTAAAACCGACCATGCCAGTATGACCACCAGATATATTACCGCTACCAAAACCACCAGCCACATACTCACATTCACAATTATACTATGCGAAATGTTTGGATTTGTTATAAAATTATTGATTATTTGTTTTCTTACTATTTATATCACTATTAAAATACCTAAAGGTAGCTTCACACTATTATATTTTGTATTTATACACAAAAATATTTTCAAAAACAATAGTGCAATTGCCTCTTTATATATCACAGTTTGAAATCCACTGAGTAATTTGTAATATATCATTTCGTTCTGCGGTTTATTGGGTATTATACATTTTAAAACTGAACATTTTACAATTTAAGTTGGCAACTATAACAAAACAAAATGGCACTGCCCGACTTGTTTTTGCAATTAATTGTATAATATAGTATTTTTTTCTTTACAAATGTAGTGTACTTTTTTCCTTCTATAGCCATTACTACTTAAATTATTTCTTAATCTTTAAATTTTTTAGGGGTACTACCGAATATACTTCCCCTTTCAAGGTAATGTTGTCAATTCAATTAGAGAAACAGTTGGTAACGCTCAATCAACAGAACTGGTTTCAGCAATGATTTGCACATATTACACAATTTATTCTGAAAGATTGTTGTATACATTTTCTGCTTTTATAGACCCTAAATGGAAGTCACTTCTTAAATTACTTTCTCGTTTTACCTTTTTTTATTTAGTAATATTAATAATTATACTTCCCTTACGAGATAGCGTTGCCAATTCAACGAAAGAATTTGGTAATACTCAAGCCATTTTGGGATGCTCTAGGCAACGTGATATTAGTGTGATACATAATTTTTGCAAATTGGCTTACTCATACCAACGACTTTAGTATGAGTAACCGAATTTTAATACAAAAAAGCCATATTTACTTTTTGGAACAACGTTGCCGTTTTTCTGCAAAATTTTGTAGGATTGCTTTTAAGTTTGGTAGGGAGGTAAATAGAAGCAAATATTGATAGATTGTGGAAAATTTGTTGACTACAATGAAATTATATAACATCTGGTTAAGAATTGTTGCGAAGGGATCTCAATCACTATATATTATTGAATTTATGCAAATAATAATTATGTTATAGCATATTTGATACGTTTAATATTTACTTGAAATTATACTTTTGTATATTAAATGCCTAAATGCAAGAATATAGATAATTAATAATTCCAGTGTGGCTATTTCTTCCTAATATCTCCAAAAATAAAAATGGACAAAGGAACTATTTGTACTTATTAAAATGAGTAAATAAACAAAAAGTAACCAAACAAATAAAAGTTTATTTAGTGCTAAAGGATTCACTAAAGTTAATATAGTACGATTAAAAAAAATTTTGGTTCTGCCACAATGTGAAATATTACTTTAATATTTTTTCTGTTTACTAGAAAGACTTGCAAACTTGTAATAAATTCATTATATATATTTCATTTCGTAACATTAAAAATTTTACTTATTAGGTTTCATCAGAGTTTTTGGAGATTTTTTAAAATTACTTATAGCACAATAATTGTTATTTGAGTGGCAGCACTAATTTCAAATACCGAGTAACCATATACTTAATTACTTAAACAACCCTATTTTACAAATTGCCTATATGGACGCCGGTGTAGACACATTTTAAAAGTTCGCCATTTTCATTTTACCGAAGTAGTAGAAGTTCAATTTTTTCTTTATCCGCGTTGAGTCGTTGAGTAACATCGGTGAGCCTTGTAACAAAGCGGAGAAAAAAAAGTTAAAAAAAAATCTAGAAAATTAATTTATTGCTTAAATTAAAAGAAAAAGAGAGTTACATTCTTAAATATATTACTTAAAGAAAAAAGAATTACATTTTAAATATGTCTGATTATCGTTCACAATCTCGTGATGGCGGTCGTAGTCGTAATGAATATAGTGACGATGACCCACCAAT
Source organism: Chrysomya rufifacies (assembly GCA_014858695.1). Lineage (NCBI taxonomy): Eukaryota > Metazoa > Arthropoda > Insecta > Diptera > Calliphoridae > Chrysomya > Chrysomya rufifacies. The sequence continues at coordinate 64,954 of JACGTJ010001588.1, read as the reverse complement.
GTCTAGATTATTCATCATATGCAATAAGGCTCACACTGAAGAAGATTTCCGCGAAGCCTTCTCACCTTTTGGAGAAATTGAAGATATTTGGGTGGTCAAAGATAAGAATACCGGCGAAAACAAGGGCATTGCATATATAAAATATGCTAAGACTTCTGATGCCGCTAAGGCCCAAGAAGAAATGAATGGCAAAACTATAGGAACATTGGATCGTACTTTAAAAGTACTGGTGGCTGCTAAGTAAGTTTAATTAAAATAAAAAATTAACATTAACAATTTTGATAAAATTTTCTTTTTACGAATATTTTATATTAATTTTTTTTTGTATTTTATTTTTTATTTCTTCAGTCGCAATCAAGGTTCTAGCAAATCGGATAACGAACACGAAAAGTATGTTCGTCTTTTTATAGTGTGCCCGAAGACCGCCACAGAAGATGAATTACGCGATGAATTCAAACAGTGGGGTCCTATTGAAAATGTTACTTTGGTTAGAGATAAACAAACTGGAAATCCTAAAGGTTTTGGTTATGTACGCTTCACAAAGTTCTATGACGCTGCTGTAGCATTTGAAAATTGTCCCTCAAAATATAAGGCGGTCTTTGCTGAACCTAAAGGCTCAAATTCACGTAATCAACGTGATCAATTTGGCGGTCGTGATGAAAATAACATGATGGCTGGTCGTGGAAATATGGGTGGTGGTTTTGGTGGCGGTAATATGTCTGGTGGTATGGGCGGTAATACTGGCATGGGTGGTTTTAATAATGGCAGTGGTTTCAATAACGATTTTGGTAATAATTCATTTAACAATGACATGCAGCAGTTTTTACGTATGCAAAATGTTCAAGTACCACAACCTACATGTTTGGAAGTTATTGTAAGCACTTGTGTTAATCAAGATCAATTGTGGCGTCTGTTTGATATAATCCCTGGATTAGACTATTGTCAAATAACCAAAGAATGTAAGTACAGTCTGTTCTATTTATTAATTCTTAGAAAATTTTACTTTAGATAAAAAGTTATAAAATTAACAATAATGTAAGGGGATGTTTGCTTAAGATGAATATTAGGTAAAAGAAATGGCTTTATATAGAGGGTAAATGTTTTAAGGGTGAAATTGACAGATCTTTATAGAAGGTGCTGTACCTAATGCATTATATGTATACATACATACGTTTATTCATTTTTAAGAATTTGTCTTTTAAATAAGAATAAACTAGAAATAGTGGTTGATAATTAACAAACACAAAAATCATCCACAATTATATAAAGCTTCCATTTTAATATTTTAGAAGAAATTAAATATTCTAACATTTTCCTAGTTATATTTTACTAAGTACATAAATATTGGTTCAACCGTTTGAGTTTGATATAGGTAAACGTATATCCAATATAGCTAACTTTATCTGAATGAAATACATCAAAAGCTATAGTAAACAGAGATTTTTACACGAATTTTCTTTCAAAATCAGGCATTTTCATTCTAGTTCTTTCTTTACTCATAGTTTTTTTTTTTTAATATGTAGAAAAATATAAATATTTTGAATTAACATGATCCCAACAAAGCCAATATTGGTATCATGTTGATTAATTGAACATGATTACAAAAAATCGATGTATGTATTTGACCGTAATTTTTTTGTTCAGCAAATTTCAGATTCATTTCAGTTCTAGTTCAATTTTGCTTCCTCCATTAGTTTAAATATTAGCTTAGTTCGTGTTTTATTTCACAGTGCGCTCCCGCGTAAATGTAAACAATTTGAAAACGTCGTCATGAATTCATAAATCACGTTTCCGACTGAAAGTGATGTTCATGTTATCGAAAGTCATTTACATATGATGGTATGAAATTTGAGTATTTACTGTGCTAACGTCAACAATTTTGAAAACGTTAAAATTATTCACATTTTCGCGAGTGCACTATTTCAGCTCCAGTTCAGTTTCAGCGCTGTTCCACTTCAGCTTTGATTTAGTTTTAGTCCAGTTCTAGTTCAGTTTTAGGAAAGTTCTAAATCCGTTTTACTTTATTTTCAAGTACAGTACTAGTTCCACTTTAGTTCAGTTGTAGTATATTTCGACTTCAATTTCAATTAAATTTATGTTTATTTCGATTGAAGTGTATTTATAGTTACTGTTCATTTCCACTTCAAGTCTTATTCAATTCTACTTTCATTTTAGTAGCCTAGTACATTTTAAATGCATTTTTAGTTAAATTATGTTCGAAATAGGTCTAGACTCGATTTATTTCCCTCTATTTTTGCATGGCTTTAATGTTCCCTTATTTCCCCAACTTCTGTTTTAGATGGACCACGTACAAATGAAGCTATTGTGGTATATGACAATCCAGAAGCAGCTATATATGCCAAGTAAGTACCAACAATAAAAAAATGCTTGTCAAAATGTTACATGTCCTATTTAATTTCCCATTTTATATATCATAAATTCTTTTTACAACTTTTCAGGGATAAAATACATGGTCTTGAATATCCAGTTGGAGAACGTATTATTGTCAAAGTATCTGGCATGAGTTCTTCCCGTATTGACACATCATTTATTGATAGTAGGTTTTAAATACATATACATTCATAGTTTAATTAACAATTACACAAATTTTACACTTAAATAAAAATGCTATAAAATATTTTAATTTAATCGAAATTTTTTATTTGTTTTTCTTTTCTATTTGCTATAATGTTGTGCTAAATTAAAATAAATTCATTTTAGAACGCACTAGAAAGGATTCTATTTGTAATGTGCCATTGCCACCATCACAGCCAATGGCTTCTTCTGATGCTCCTGTGGCTCAACGTCTGTTTATTGTATTGGCATCGGTAATTTATATAGATATTTTTATTCTGTTACAATTTTGTCTTATATTAAAGTATTACTTATGTTTTTTTGTTAATAGAATTTACCTGTTTCCATATTGAAAAATGTATTTTCATGCTGGAAAGGTTTAATTGATGTGTATTTGTTGCCCAATAAAAATTGCGGTTATGTTAAATATGCCGACAGAGAATCTGCCCAAAAAGCTATACAAGTTTTAAATGGTGCCGAAATTTGTGGCTCTAAATTAAAGGTAATTTTATTACAATACATTTTTCTTGGAAATTATAAATATTAATAAAATGTATTTTTAATATTTTTGCAGGTTATGGAAGCTGAAGAAAGAGGCAATGGTGCTGGTAGCGATGGCGACAATGGTAGCCGCAAACGTATGCGACGAAATTAAATGTAAGTATTTTCTTTATCAAAGAACTATTTATTTTCTATTTTCTTCAAGTATTTAAAAAGTTTGTAAAAGCTTTAGTTTCTCTAACAAGAGATCAATATGGAAGGTAAGTAAGTATATTGTAGTTAATGTATTTAATTTGTTTGCCAAGAAATTAATAATTTTATATTCATATGTATATAGACTTGGACTTTTCGATAGCCTAAATGACTTACGAAAGTCTTCAATTAAATTCTTGTATTTTTTTTTTAAATATAGTTTTGACATTTTAGTATTTTGCAACATAATGCAATATAATTTTTATTTTCTATTTTCACAGACATCAATACAAATGAACGAATGTACTTGTAACAGAAAACTGAAAAAAACAAATAACTTGAATGATAAACTGACAGCTACGGAACTTAAGAAAAAAAAATTAATCACAACCACTGGAAATAATATAAAAACGGATATAAAAAAGAGCTAAACGGAAAAGGACTTGTAAGTGAAAAATCAGGACCTAAATTCTACTACCCATACTACAACAACAAACAAAATTTCCCACAAAACACAGACTCTTCTACATTTCAAATTACCTACCATTTTATACTTACATAATATATACATGTGTATGTGATGTATATGCTAAAATGAGATAAATTTTTGTTAAACACAAAAAGAAACAAAAAAATACAAATTTGAAAATTTTGACAAGACAACTCCCAATTTTTTGTAACGGGCTAGAACGTCTTTACATTGACGATGCTGGAAACCCAAGAACAAAAACATTTACCAATATAAAAAAGAAACTTATTTATAAACGAATTGATGATGATTATAGTAATAGTTAATAAACACAAGCTGAGACGTATATTAGTCATTTATTTGGACCATATTAAAGATTTATATACAGAAGAACCTTTATTCCATTTATTATTAGTGTATATGTACGCATTTACTATATGTGTATAGTTGTGACATACATATGTATATTCATTGTACATTTTGTTCACATAATTATTATTTATGTACCTCTACTATATTTTAAATTAGCTTTTTTTAAAGAAACAAAGAAAATCCTTTATTTGAAACAAAATCTTAACATTCTATTAATAAAAGAACTTACAAAAAAAAGAACACATCATCAATTTTAGATTTATTATGATTTAGTTTATTAAAAAAATAACTACATAACTTAATTTAATTTACTACTTCGATTATATGTAATATAAAATAATAATAACAACAATATCAGCAACAAAAACAATTGTTGTTTTGTGTATTAAAATATACAAAAAAATAATAATAATAAAAATTTATAAATAAAAGGATTCTCCTAAAATGCATTTTTATTTCATAAAGTACTTAATATAAAAAAATAAAAAATAATTGATACTGAAATTTCAATTTTAAACTTAAATACTACTGTCTTTTATTTCTTTCAAAATAAGTGCAAGTAAGTTTAAATTGCACTCGCGAAAATGTTAACGTCTTCCAGGGATATTGCAGTGTTCACAAATATTAAAGTTATTTTCTTGCCTAGGTGTTGTAACAGTTCTACAGTCTCTGGGTGTTCTTTCCTGAAGAAAAGAACTTCCAGTTGATACAGCAGTTGCTGAGTTGTCAATCTTTGGCCGAATCGCAAACAGGTAGTTTTGGGAGAGTAGATCGAATTGTCGCGGGAATGTTCCTGCCAAGTACATAAGTCTGCTGTCAAGAAAACCTATGTCTAAAGCTACCTTCACACTTGTAATATGTGTAACGAATATTTTGAAAAAAGAAAAAAAAAATGTTGAATCTCTAAACTTTTGTAAGAGAAAATTTCAAATAAATATAAAGAAGATTTGAAATTTTGATTTTATTATTATAATTAGTGTTTACGTTTCTTTTTAGTCAAATATTTGTCATGTATAAGCATAACTTTAGAATGGTTAGTAATAGTTTTCATTGAAAACAAAAACAATTTTAGTACGTGTAGCTTTTTGTATTTTTAGGTTAACATTTTTTGAGTTACACACATACATACTCATATACAAATGTAGAAAAATCTATATTTTAAAATCAATAAATATAGTTTATTTAAGTTTGTGTTTTATTTCTGACGTCACAAGGGGATTACAAACTTCTGCTTATTTTAAAGCAAAGATGTTTTAATTTCGCAGTATAAAGAAACTTTATTGTATATAAAACGACAACTTCAAAAGTTTTTTGGTCGGTCTGAGAAATACTAAGCAGATCTCCAATTTGAGTCATATTTAGATGTAAAACAATCACACTTACAAAAATTTAAGCCTGCCGCCTACATATTAAATGGGTGGAAATATAAATAACCTATACGCGTTTGTTTAAGCAACATATGTACAAGTGTGTGTAAGTGGTAACTAAGACGTCACTTCAATATTTGTTGCAGTTTTTTTTTGTCTGGATGCAGCATTTTTGGCTGTGGCTTGTAATTGTTAAAAGGGATAAGAAATTCGCTCTAGTTATAAGAAATGGCTGTGGCTTGTAATTGTTAAAAGGGATAATAAATTCGCTCCAGTTATAAGAAATGTCTGGAATAATGGGATGCTTCCAAATGAATGGAAAAAGACGTTGTCTAAAGAAAAATGCCGTAATATAGATTATGCCGATGATCTCTGTCTAACACACTACATAGAGCACAAGCTGAAAAAAGGTAGACTTGAAACAAATTATGGAAAAAAAATTGGATGCGAATATGCTCGCTTCTAGTTGATGATAACGACGTGTAAAATTTCGTATATCTTAGCTGAAGAATATCCAGTAATTGAAGCTTAGATACGGACATTCCTGACCGAATAAAAAAGGCGCAAGTGGCATTCCACAAATTTGGCAAAATATGTCGTAATCCTGGCACGAAAGTGCAAAACTCATTTCCTATTACTGGTTGGCGTAATCTTGGCACGAAATTATAAAACTTATTTCCTATCACTTATTGTTGGTATTGTGTAAATTTCTGTTATTGTGAAGGGATGTACGACATATAATGATGAGGACGCTAATTAATTGCAACATGGCACTTTATAATTTTTTGAAGTAAAGCGAAGGGCAAAATTTTCCATCGCTGAGTAAGCTTTCACTATGATTTATTACACTTTAAATAACAGTGGTAATATTGATAACGTAGTTCCTCTTGACGATAATGACCAAGGCTACCTTACTGACATTAGAATCCATCTATATTGTGCACACTTAGCAGAGTTTATCCAGGATTATGGATAACTGCTATAGCATACTTTTCAACATCATCCGTCACCGGCTCAGGTCAACTACATAACTTAATAAGTTGAAGTGTTTTATCTATAGCCACCATCAAATAAAATGCAACCGTTATGAATATATTTTTCCAAAATTTATTTAACAATTTCCAAAACAGACAAAATTATTAACCATATCTAATTAGTTACTTAATAAATAATTGCATTATATAAAAATGTCTTTAATAATTCCTTATATGAATTTATTATATAAAGAGAAAATATCACTATTATTAATATTATTGGTATTAATACCCAAAGTATTGCAGCTTTACTATAGGTCTTCAAACCTTTTTTTGACTTACATAAGCATCAATAGGACATTCGTTTTGATTTTGTAAACACCATTCCGGCTGTAAAGCTTCAGCCGCTATTCCATTTTCAACTAAACGTTCACGATGCAATAGCATACGTGATTCTGCTTGACGCCAACCATCAGCTGGATTTGACCATAAACGTTCAGCTAATGCACTAGCTCTAGGCCAGAAACGCTGATCCAGGGAATGTTCATCTATTTGTTCGGACCAAATAGCAGCTTCTGCACCCATGACTAAAGGTACATAATCGCCAGCAATGGTTTCCATACGATTTTCATAAACCTTTTGCCAACCTATATAAGGAGAACACCAATTATTGCCATCGGTAACCCACCCAGCGCCACCGCAATCGAAATATAAAGCATCGTAATTAGAAACTATAATACGAAAACCGCGTTTTAGAATATCGGTAACTTTTGGATCCATGCCGGTTGTCCATATTTGTATAATATAACGTTCTTTATCTAAGTAATCATCCAAATAAGGAACATCCGTAAGACGACTGGTCCAAAGGGTTATTGGAACTTGTTCACCCTTAGCTGCAGCCTCAACACGTTTTAAAGCTTCTGTTTGGAAATGGCCCCATAAACGGATAAAATCTGCCTCTTGTAAACCCCAGCCCTGTTTGGCAGTCATCCAATTACGTATCTGTTCACTACTGTTCCAACAGTTAACTGAAACTTCATCACCACCCATATGGAAGACATCTGGTTTAAATAGATCAAACATATCTTGATAAATATCTTGCAGTACTGCATACATTTCGTCAACAGTAGGATCTAATTGACCACAAGGAGGTTCTACACAATAATCTTTCCAGGGTTGAGCATTAAAACAAGCTGTCATGTTTTTATGTTGCCAGCCTTCACCGACATGAGCTGGTGCATCAAATTCTGGCATAACTCTTATACCTCTAACACGACCATATTCTACAATTTCACTTATATCTTGATGGCTGTAAGTCTTGCGAGGAGAATATGCTCCCAATTTATAAAGTTCAGGTCTGGCTTTAACCTCCATGGGGAAACTATGAGAGTCAGTAATGTGCCAGTGGAATGTATTTAACTTCACCATAGCCATAGCATCTGTTTAAAAATCAACAACTTAGTAAATTTATAGAAAATCTGTTTATATAACCAAACTCACCCAAAGTTCTTTTAATTGCCTTTGTAGTATAAAAATTTCTTGAAGTATCCAATAAAACACCACGCCATTTAAATGCTGGTTTATCCTCTACGGTCGCTCTGGATACAATTTGTAATTCACGTCTTATATCATCATAAACAATCAATTGATTCAGTGTTTCTAGACCATGACGTGCTCCAAAATACGATTTCGCTTTAATATTAGCAAATACTTCATGGTCAGCTGATGTTGTTATTTCAACTACATAACTTTCATCTGTATCTAATGTTAATCTAGGCTTTTCGTCATTATCTGCATTGCCATCAAGTTCGATGGAGATCTTAAGGGGATGTCCTTCATTTTTTAAAAATTCAGGATTTGGCACTTTATTTTCAATTAGATCCATAAAACGTTCACGATTAGATTCCCATAACTTTTCTTGATTTCTAAATGGCGGCATTACAAATTCAATAGCACTACGATCAATGTGCAATAGGGTGGAATCCAAATTTACCGATCCAGTAGGTTTGGGCCATAATGTACCCACAGTATCACCACAAAACATTCTACATACTGGTAAACTAATGGCTTTATTCCAATTGCTTTCTTCGAGTTCAACTTTTATACATTTACTTTGACGACATTCGTAACCATAAATTAGACTGGAATTTGAATTTAAACGTTATTAGTTGTATAAAGAAATAATGGAAATAAAATAAAAGTAAGGATTCCATGACAAAGAAGATTATCGGTGAAAGAAGGAATCCCATTAAATGTTGTTCATAGAAACTATAGATAGAACGTATAGATGTAAAGAGCTCTTCAGTGTGATTGTAACTTATTAAGAATCTACACAAAGCAGTATCTTATAAATGTAAAAAATTCTATAAATTTGGCCCATTTTGAAACATTTTAGTGCATAATAGTACAACAATGAAAATTAAGGTGCACCGCTAAAAGGTAAGAGTCCTGCCCACTTTTTCGTCCACTTCCTACACTAAGCTATATTGCGAAAATGTTTGATTTTTCATAAATGGAAACGTGGTTTCTGCACGCTTTGCGCCACCCTTCCCTTTTTTCTATACCATAGCATTACATTTAAGAACTAGTACCTCAATAGCACTAAATTGTATCAAGATATCAAAATAAAAAAATGTTTTTTTTTTATACACACTATCAAAAAATTATGGTTATATTGGATTTGTCATTCCGTTTTTAACATGTTAAAATATTCGTCTAAGATCCCAACAACTATATATATTCTGGGTCCTGGTAAGATTTTAAGTCGATCTAGCGATGTCCGTCTGTCTGTTGAAAGCACGATAGAGGCCGCACGGGATATATAAGGTTTGATTGGTATTGAAAATGTGCACAATCGGATTATAAATAATGAAGTTATGGAACAAAAACCCATAAAAATCCGCATTTTAGCACATATAATGTCATAAATATGAAACGGAAGAAGCTACAGTGATGAAATTTGAGGTGTATCATTAGATAGAGTTAAGGTTGCAAACCAAAAATGGGCGTGCCACGCCTACTTTTCCGCCCACCTCCCATATAAGCCCAAATTTTAAAATGATAATGGATAAATGGGCGTGGCCCGCCCACATTCAATTCATTTAACCTCTTTTGATGGTTGGTATCAAAGATTCGATCAAGTCGAATATAATCTTACTTGTTTTTTTTTTTTTCAATGTAATATTGTCAAATTTGTTTCTTACAATAATTACAAGTTTACTACATTCTATCGGGAACTTTAATTGAAATCTTACAGCTTTTATCTGAGAAATAGCAAATGCTATGAAGTTTTAACAACCATTATATTAGCGTAAATTGTCAACAATATTCTGATAATCTTAAAAGCATATTCTATGCAAATGTTTCATCTTACAAGGACGTAGTGTTCAATTTTTGGGAGTAAACTTTCGAAATTTCTTAAAAGTACATTATTGTTTTTCTATTTACAAAGCTTTTAACGACCTACTGTTGATACAAAATAATGTCATATGCATTTCAGGGAATGTTAAAAATAACATTTAGGAAAAATATAGACCAACTAACATTTGTTGGGTGGCAATTCAAGTAAGGATGTGTATAACTTTTTTTAATATCCCTAATCTAAAAATTTACCTATTCTAAAAATATTGAATTACTTTCTAATTAAAAGATAAGATTTCCTCTCTTACATTTTGTGTTACTCATGTTCTTGCTAATTAAATTAAGGAAAATAATTGTAAAACAATAAAATTTATACTATAATTTCTTTAAGCGAACATGAATTTTTCGTATAACAACAAATATACAAAATTTCAGGTTTTAGCTTAATAAATTCAGGTTTTAGGATATAACTAAAGTTTTATATGTATGTTGTGGAATATTACTAAATATAAAAATATTTCTCATTATACTTACTCTTGGCTTGATCCAATTGTATATTTAGCATTAAATACTAAAAATAATATTATTAATGGTATCAAGTTCTTCATTGCAATTTGGCAGTATTATTTTCCTTCTTATTAGTGATTAAGACACATTGAATGTATAAAAAAACAAGGCCAATTGACCGTAAATAAACCCAATACAAAGCTTGTCTTAATGTTAAAACAACAACAGTTAACAAATTTAAATTTCTTTCGTTGTTTTATTTATATGACGGAATGTTGTTTATACGTATACCTTCAGGTAACACAGCTCTCCATATACTAACCACACTCGGTAGGTGTACTTAATGTTTTTGTTATTTGTTTACTTTTTCTTTTCAGTTTTGTTGGAAATATGCTGAAAAAATAAATAAATAAAAAGATAATATTAATTGATTTTGTTGCGCTTGTTAAACAAAAAATTATTGAAAAAAACATGTATTTTTTGTTTAATTTTTTTTGGTGTGGGTACTAACGATTTTAACAAAATTTTTTTTACATAAATTAAAGAAAAAAAGTTCTTATTTTAAACAGTTTCTATATATTGGCAACGTCATCGTTTTTTAATTAATTTATAATAAGATTAATCATAAATGCTGGACACGAATTTCAATAGAATAATATAAACATTGTATGTACATACATATATATTCTGCCATTGAATTTGTTAAGCCAGTTCAAAGCCGGCATTTTATATGTTTTGTAATGTAAATAAAACTTGTTCTAAGCTTTTGAGGAGAAATTTTTTTAATTCAATTTTATTTATAATAAAAAGAAAACAAATAAAAAAAAACAAGTAAGATTATATTCGACTTGGTCGAATCTTTAATAAATACCATCAAAAGAGGTTAAATAAAATAAATGCTGAAGTGGACAGAATGTGGGTGGGCCACGCCCATTTAT